>JASANE010004522.1:0-34163 GCA_030248225.1 Trileptium ribeirensis
CGCTATGCAGCTGCGTCACCGTTATTACACTTGAACACCGGTTGCGAAGCATTGCGAAGCATTATCGGTATTTATAGTATGCAGTTTGGGTTTATTCCAGGCAGAGGTACAACAAATGCCATTTTTTTGTAAGAAGAATGCAAGAATGTCATATTGTAAAGTTGAAAAGGTTGTATATGTTTCGTCGATCTGGTGAAGGCGTTTGACAGGGTTCCAAGGCTCGTGATTGAATGTGCCCTCAGGAAAAGGATGGTTCCAGAAGGGCTTGTGCAGAGTGTAATGAACATATACGAGAAGGCTCAAACGAAACTGAAAAGCGGCGATCAGTGATCAGATAGTTTTTATGTTGGTGTTGGAGTTCATTGGGAATCAGTATTGTCACCACTCCTGTTTGCTACAGTTGTTGATGTGCTTTGGGAATTGGTTCAAAAGGATGTGTTTCTAAATATGTTGTATACAGATGATTTAGTGTTGCCGGCGGAATCGATGGAGGAGTTAGAAGAAGATTTCAGCAAAGGGGCATTTGAAGATAAAGGCTTGAAAGTGAATTTGGTAAAAACAAAGATCTTGAAAGCAAGTGGCGGAATAAAGTGGTGGTGAAATCTAAGGCAGATCCAGAAAACACTGACGTTAATAAATGATGATGATGATGATGATGAAACACAGCCACGTTCATTATAAATTTGTTTCGTACGCCAAAAAGTTTTCAGCCGTGCTCCGGCCCCAAGCTGCCAGTATACAATGGGCTCTATTCTGGAAATTTTGTTGAAATGGTTGCTGGATTGAATTTTATAAAATTTGATTCAATAGACGTTTAGAAATTATGAGTTATTGGTAGGAGGGGGCGAGAGAGTTTGACTAAGGAAAATTTTAGAAAATTTAACAAATCCATTAAATGACAAATTATAAAACAAATATACAGCATGATTATCGTTATTATAGTTTTTTAAGGAAAAATTACTCCATGGATAACAGATTCATTTTGTTATAAAATATTGTTACCTCGATGTTGAATTAATAAAAAAAAATTATAAAAAATTTTAGTTGCACAGTAGGGATTTATATGGGACTGCAGGCTACTGAGACGGGTTCCTTCGCTTAGGGAATGAACGCCACGTGAATGGCATGTACCACCCACGAGCGTACCTGTCCGCCCGTGCGCACACAAAACTAACGAAATAATGATAGATTTAAAAGAATGTTTAAGAAACTGAAAATACAAGTTAAACGGCGGCATGAAAGACTAAGAACAGGATCTTCCGCGAAGGTGCAAGTCCGATAACCACCCTTAAAGAAAAGGAATGAGTTATTGATGACAGAAAGCGGAGGGAAACGATTTTGAATAATTTTGGGAAGCGGAGAAATTTGGACAATTTTACAGGACATGAGGGGCAGTAGAGGCAAGCATATGGTGGTAAAGAAGGGTTGCTGTAGAGTATAAAAATTATAAGGAATAGACGAGGGGAAAAAGCATTTGGGTTTTAGGGGAGGGTGAGATATTGTTATATTTTATAAAACGGAGATTGGAAATTTTTGAGATCTTTTAGGGCAAAGGGGATAGCTTGGAATAGGTTGGCAAGGATAAACCGGATTATACATATCAGTATAAACCTATTCTGATGTGTGTGTATATGTATGTGTGTATATGTTTATGTATATATAGTGTATACGTACATATATGTTTCTATGGTTTCAGTTAACTTTCACGGTTTAGGCATTTAAGCTTAATGTAACGCCTTGGCCTGCTGCCGGATGGTTGTTGGGAACTTATTATTTTTATTATCAATATAACTACTTAGCTAGCGTAGAAAGAAAACTACATTCAAAAGGATTATATATGTCGGGGGTCTAGTATGCTACCAAGGGTTCCCGGGGTTTAAAATTTAATTCTTCACTTTTTTGTCTATTATATGGATCCCCCAAATGTGTTTAAATGTAAAATCTAAAATTTTATAAATTTTATCTAAGTCCTAGTCTTAGTTTGCATATTTTTCCATTAATTTTAATTATTAGCTATGTCTAAGTTTACTTTCAATTTTTCATTTCAGGGAGTCTTGGTCTAGATCGCGGCGAATGCAGTACATGCTTCTGGAAGAGTTGAGCATTACCTGGAATTTATTGTTTTATTCATGGCATTTATTCGTTGCATTTCATTTATGTACTTCATTGCCGTTACCCTTTCATCAATCTTGTTCGTCGTTGTCCCCATGATGGTGGCATTGTCCGCGAACAGTTAGCTACTTATTGGCACTAATACGGTCTTCGAATGAAGGCTGTTCGGGCATTTGTCCGGTGGTAAGATTGACGCGGTTATTCATTTCCACTCGATCCCTGATGCTGTCCCACTGGAAACTGCTTCCTGTTCTCGTTGTTTTTCTCCTTTTCGTATAATCGCTTGATGACATATGTCGAATAGAGTCGGAGACGTTGGGCACCCATCCCGTAATCCTCGTTGGGGCGTCAAGGTGTACTGATTTCGACGCTGCTACTCACCCTATATTTCGTGGTCTCATGTAGATCTTGGATCACACGGATGTTCACCCTCAAGCCATACCTCGCCAGGAGCAATGCCCGGTTTTATTTACACTTAATAGGTACACCTTTTGGAGATTCAGCAGTCTAGGCATAAGGTACTCGTCGACCTCGACATGGGGGTCTACCCGGTTTTACAGACGTTTTCTTCGAATTTGAGGCCCGCGCCCGCTTCTAAAAAACCATCTTGGTTTTTGTCCATGAATCCCAAATCTTCTGCCCATTGCTTGATCCTTGATTCTAATATTCTTGCCAGGTTGCGTGGAGTGTTGGGGCTGGTGCCTTTTTCACCACAAAACTTTTCTTCTTCTTTTCACTAAAGGCCGCCCCCACGCCGCCCTGGTATCCCCTGTCGCCCTCGGCATGGCATATGAGCGTAATATGTACGTAAACTATATATATATTCTACTATATATAAATATAAACTAGCTATGTATTTACCTATAAATATATAAAATATAATAAAACCTATATATTTACTAAAACTCTCCTATCCCCATAAATTCCCCAAAACCTAAATTTCTTAAATAAAATTATATAAAACCCACTTTTTCTTTTTCTCCACCCTTTTTCTTACAATATATACCTCATCCACCCTTTTCCTTTACACACAACCAAAATTCTACCCAAAATCCATTTTTCTCCTTTTTTCCCATTTTTCTACTAAAATTCAAACCCGTCCCTCTCACCCAAACCTCCACCAATCTCCCTCAAATTTTCATATCTTTTTCCCATCACTACCCCCAACCACATATTAAATCCCCTCCTTTCCCTTCTTCTTATTTCCTATAAATTCATCCTTTCCAAAAATATCCTTTTTCCTCATTTTTCTTCATTTTTCATATATTCCCCATTCCCTCAAAACTCAACCCCCATCCCTTAAATTTTAATATCCTTTTTCCCTTACCACCCCTATTCATATATCTACCCCACCCCTTTCCCACCTCTTTATTTTTCATAAATTTCCATTTTCCAAAATTCCCATTTTTCCCCAACTTCTCACATTTTTCAAACATTTCCTATTTTATCAAATCTTAACCCCCACTCCTCAAAATTAAAATACAAACCCCCCTATCTACCCCCTTCACCATATTAAAATTTCACCATCCCTCACTATATACTTTTCTCAAACCACACCCCAACTTTCCACCCCATTTCTCATTTTAAATTTCCCATTCAAATTTCTCCTAAATTTTCATATAATGTATAATATATATTATTATATTCGCGGCAAGCGCGTATATTTTAATACAGTACAGGGTACTGTCGGTTGCGCCTATGTAGCGATATTATTATTCCTAATTACTTATTTGTTCTTATACTGAATTTTGGATTATTATATATTGGATAATGTAGTGTTAACAGTTGAGTTTCGGTTTTTTTAGTTTAATTACTTAGCTAAGTTAGGGATTTTCTCATATAGTAGATATACGTGTCGTTTGAACGGAGGGCGCTAACGTGTTATTTTCTCGAGCGATTGTGTGTGTGGAGGCTGATAAATTCGTTTTCTTTAGTATTGGCTATGTTCTGGACTCAATCCGAATCTGATGACTGAGCTGCAAAAAGGGTTACGTTACAGCTTTCACATATGTTTTCTTCTGCATGACAGCTTTGGTGGTTAACGTTTAGTTTCGAAAATAATTCTCAGATGTCGATAAAAGAATCGTGAATCACAATGGGAGATATGTCAATTTGGGTGTTAACTTGGCAGAATTGTTTTGAGAGAGTGGTAGCTAGTCGGTTTTAATATACATCGTGGTGTATTATCCAGCGTATAATGGTACAGTATTGGTTTTATAATATTGCTATGCACAAGTTGATGGATGCCTATTCGAATAGATAATGCCTAAATGCCGTAGAAGTTTCGTTAATTGGTTTCTTATGGAGTGTGCGTGATATTTCAAAGCGTGGCGAAAGTGGTTCGTTCTGTTGCAAAATATTGGTAGCGTTACTATCACGCTGGTTACGAGTACACTCACCTGAATAGTTTTATGCGAGTTTTCCTCGGATCTAATTCTTTTATTCAGTAACAGCGTGTCATAGCCCTGTCTTGGTCAGTACTTAATCGTGACAATGACTCCTTATGCCTATTGTGTATGATTTGCTAGTTAACGTGAAATAAGCACGCGGAACCGTAAGCATTGGTATTGGACTTTCCTGCTATACTGTGTTGATTCAGTGAGACCAGATTTCTAGTTACTAATAAAGTTCGATTGCGTGAGAACATTTCAAAGGTGGTCAATTGTTTGGTATACTGAGTTCCCGGTTAACAAAGGCATCGTGTAATATTTGTGGTTATAATTGTGTTACTGCTGCCGGAACACGGAGTGCCATTGCGTAGGGACTTCGACTATAAACGTAATAGGGTTGTTGCTTAAGTTGGCCGCTCCAGCCAACCGGTTCGTTTTGCGAGAATCATCAACTTCGTTGTCGAAGGTTTCACTGCGGACTGGTACTGCGCGAAAATAGTAAATAAACCATTACTACTATTCGGCTGTTATTGGTGTCATGAAAACAGCGTAATAAAGCTAACTTGGTAGGTAAAGAGCTGTTAGTAGTGCTGGATTGTGTTGGAGACAGGAAACACTAGGAGTTATTATCACCACTTCCCTGGTTCGCCCAGACCACGAACTCGCGCGCCCCAGCTACTAGTAAATTTATTGGTGGCCTAAACTGTATGTTTCGTATGTTATATATAGTAGCGACTGGGGGTCGGAGCGCCGCGTAAGCACGAGCCTACACGCCGTCGAAAAAGATTAAGCTCCGACATGGAGCAGGCACACCACGCGAAGTTATTCAGGTTTCTCCGTTTCCCTTTGTTAAACAGGGGTACGTATCATCAAACCTATCTTTGGCTCCTCCGGCCACTTGTCTATCCACGTGCGGAACATAATTTGCACCGTCTCTATGTACAGCTTCCCTTTTGACACCATTTGACACTTTTATGTAGATCATCCTTACCCGGAGCCAATCCCTTTTACTTTTTACCATTTTCGGATGATCTCGTCGCTGCATCACGTAGGTCTTCCCATTTTACCAGTGCTATTGCGGCATACAGATGAATAAGATAATCTGCCTTTTACTATTACTTGTGCATTGAAGACTACTTTCTTCGGCCTGTGGTTCGAAAAATCATCGATCATTTCGGTCTTGACTATCCGAATCAACGAATGCTTCTGCTCAGTTTTCCTGATGAAACCGTCCAGTTCAAATCATTTTCGTAACGCCATGTGGTACCACGTTCCTTGGAGCTTGTGGTTACAAAAACTGTATACTATATACTGTCGTGTTGCTCTTTCCCAAGCCGTAAATGCTTCTTGCTCCGCTTTGGTTGGCTGCACCGGTTTGATGGCCCACAGTGGCGTTAATAAAACAATACGCGCGCCGGAACCAGTGTCCCAACCGGCATTGTACTGGCCACACCTCGAACCGCACAATCCTTCGGTGACGAATCTGGTCCCCTTTTTAATAACCGATAGCCGACATAAGGAAAAATCCCCATCCAACCCTTACCCCCAACAAAACAAAATAAAATAACATGCTGACCACGATGTTGTGTAAAAGTGGGACAGTTTAAACATATTGGTCAATATTTTTTGAAAACCCAAAAAGCAAACCCCATGGACCCTAAATAAGGCAGAAGCCAAAATAGGGTTATTTATATTGTTTTAGGAATTATATAGTAGTCCACATAACCAGGACGTTTTACGCAAGCCTGAATGCGACAATCGACAAAGAACCGACAAAACTAAGAACGTCGGGACGGAAGACCAGCAAACGAAAAACCACAAGAAACAACGACAGACTCGGACATGACAAAAGAATTTGATGACACCATTCGTGAAGTCGAATCAAAAACGCGGAACCAAAAGTGCAAGAACAGTCGCAAGACAAAAGAAGTCTACAACAAACGTACACAGAGACGTTTCAAGAAGAACCAAGCGACGACCGACTATTCGCAACAACTCATGACGCGAAAAAGAAATGCGAGAAGCAACACAAAAATTGCAACGTTAAAAAGAAAAGCAATTGTGATTCATAAAAACATGCAATCCTAACCAAAGAATTGCAACAACTATGCCAAAGTTACAACCAAGACGAACCAGAAATTCCACTACCGTAGAGCAAAGCACCGACGAAGATCCGTAAAGAATCGCAAAGCACCGACGAAGATGAAGGAATCGAAATACGAATATTTTCCGAACGAGATCAAACCGAAAATGGTGCCGAACAACGAGTAAGATTCGGAGCAAACACAACCGACAATAATCACGGTCAGCGACCAAGAAATCGGTGCAAAAAGAAGCACAGTCGAGATTTACGAGCAACAACAATTGAATACAAAATCGAGTCGACCCCGATTCGAAACAAACGATGAGCAATTCGAAGCAAACCAAAACCAAATCGGTGCAAATCGAATGCAATTTTACGCAAATCGAAATGAACCCGACGTAGATTACGATCATTTCGGTGTAATCACAGAAAGATTCGGTGCAAAACCAAGGCGATACAATGGAAATCAAGGCCGAATGGAAAGAAGTGACAATCAATTCGGTGCAAAGAAAGGTACATTCGGTGCAATTCAAACACGATTCAATGGGAATCAAGAGCAAACCGAAGCAAACTACCACCAAACCGGTGCAAATAAAGAACGAACCGGTGCAGACCGAAGCCGTTACTACGCAAGCGACAACCAAGCTGACATAGACCACAACTAATTCGGTACAACCCAAACGCAACTGAATGCAAATCCGGAAGAATTCGGTGCAAATTTCAATGAATTCAGTGCAAACCAAAACCGATTGTACATGAACCAAATGCGACAGAACACGAACCAAGACCAAATCGATACGAATCACGAATGACGCGGTGCAAATCAAACGCAATACGGTGCAATTCAAGATCGAACCCGTGCAAAAAAGAACGAACCGGTGCAAGTCAAACGATGAACACGTGGAACCAACTACAAGTTCCAAGCGTAACAACAAACTTCAGTGCAAATCAAATCAAAAATGGATGCACTTCAATGGAAACACCGTACGTGACGACGAACTGCGGTGCGTTTCAAACCATGAGCACATAGAACCAAGTACAACCAATAGCAACCGGTGCAGTACAAAACACGTGTACGGATACTACGTTGCAACACCCATGGTACCGCAGTACAAGCAAATTCCACTCACGTGAAGCAACTAGATCATTAATCCCGGAGCACCTTTGGCAACAGCAACACCTTATGTATGTCAATACTATCAACCACAACAAGCGGTAACAACAACGAGTCAAAGCATGAATCAAGTACAAGAAGTACAACAAAACAACGGCTTGATGGCAGAAATGATCGAAGCGTTGATCAAGGTAGCAACTAAAGAAACGCCGCAATTACCGAATACAACGCAACAATCAAACGGGCAAGCGATCATGGTCCAGATGGAGAACGAAGTTCTAAATCTGCAACCGTACAAAGGCGAGTCAAGTTTCGCGAAATTTCGAAAAGAACTTGAGAAAGCGTTGGCTCAAGACGGAATAGACAACGAACAAGAGAAGTTGGCAGTTCTGAAGGCGAAAATGCATGGAAAGGCAGAAAAATACTTGGAAGTACTGGCCCTCGAAAATGCCAAAGAACTCAGCAACTACAACGAACTGATCAAGAAGTTCAAGGAAATAATTGACGTACCGAAGACGTTGACGAACCACTTGATCAAGTTACAAAGTTTACGACAAACGGGAACGGTCAAAGATTTCGTTAATGGACTACGGGTCTATGCAGCAAAAAATCTGACTGCGAAGGGCATACCCGAACCAATCGTTGAAGAAGTTCTCAAGTCCGAACTGATCACCGGGTTAAAGAACGAAACTCGAAATCGACTATGCGTGACAAAAGAAGACACGTTCGCAACATTGACAGAGAAAGCCGAAGCGGTGGAGAATCTCGATGAACAAATGACACAAGGATTAGAAAGCATAAGGGAAAAACGACCAAGATATCGTGAAATCCAATCCAACCGTCCGGGTCAACCGAACGTCAACCACATTAGACCAAGCATGGGCCAATCGATAGGGCGACCTAGAATACAAAGACCGCAAATGCAATGGCGACCGCAGCGGCGGAACAATCAACCGATGCAAGCACAACAACCACAACAGCAACAAGTTGCACAACCGTGGGTAACGCCGATACCAATGGTACCAATGCAAACCGGGATGAATTACCAACAACCAATGCAACCGTACTATGGACAAGCGGAAATGCAACAACCGATGTTGCAAATGATGCAAATGCAACCCATGCAAGTACCACAACAATCGATGCAACCGCGAATGAATTGACAACAGCAACAACAAATGCTAATAACGGTGGCAAATCAACAGCAACAGAACCGACAAACGCTGATCAATCAAGCGCCACCAAGGTGTAACAATTATTGTGCAAGATTGAGCCATACAACGGAACGATGTGTTTTAAGAAATGCGGGACAAAGTACAAGAGAACTCCGAACGGAAAATCAACAACAGAATCAAAACCGATATCGAATATTTCCAAGTCGACCAAATCAATCAAACGAGACGATGAACAATCGACCATCAAAAGCAAGCGGAGTAGAAACAAATGAGAATGCTCAAGAGGAATTCGAGAAAATAGAAAAATAGAAGATATATCCGCAGACGCAAAGAAAGAAACGTTTATGGAAGTGGATCAATTGGAAGAACGCGAACCGTTCAGGGACCCGACAGTCCTGGTAAGATACTATATACATTCCTAGAAGGACCTAGAAGGAAACAAGAAGCTCCGAGGCTTGGTCGATGATACGATTCATCGTAATTAAGAACTTTCCGAAAGTCGCGATATACGGACACGATTTCTTGACAGCGTTCCAATTGGTAATCGACTATCAAGAACTACGAATCAAGATGAATGGTCAACCGATACCGCATTGTTGGAGAACCGACGAAATGGGATCGATTAGTCAAGATGACCATCACATCGAAATCTGCAAGTGTTCGTATAGACAAGTATCCCACCATGGTCAGAGAAGTTTATCAGAAAGAACAACGACGATTCAACATCTGGCAACTCCAAGAACAAGTGATACGCCTAACCGAGAATGAACAGTATTGAATGTCCGGCGGAAATCCATTTGGAAAAATCCGTTACTGATGAAGAACGAAAAGCGTACATGGCAACAGTTCTACACAGCTACCAAGATGTCTTCTCGAAATCGTATTTCGACATCGGGATCAACACATAAGTGGAACACTACATTTAAACCACGGTTGAAAAGCCAGTACAACAACCAATGCGACGTCTACAATATGTGGACCGAAGTCCAGCGAGTAAGCAAGTCCAAGAGATGTTAGATCAAGGAGTGATCAGAAGATCCTACTGTCCGTGGGCATCACCCATCGTACTGACCAAGAAGAAGGATGGCTCGACAACATTCTGTGCCGACTACAGAATGCTGACTTCGATCACAAAACGGGATAGAATTATCCCTTACCACGAATCGATGAAATGTTGGACGCGTTACGCTGAGCGAAGTATTTTTCAACTTTGGACCTCAAGTGGGATACTGGCAAGTTCCGATGAACGAACAGACTAACAGAACAGAACAGAATACAGAACAGACGAAGAGACGAACAGAATAAAGAAAAAACCGCGTTCATCTCCCACGACGGTCTATTTGAATTCAACGTCATGCCGTTTGGATTGACAAACTCTCCTGCAACATTTCAAAGAATAATGCAATTGATTTTGGTTGGAAATTTACAGTTTTTAGGGAGTTGGAGAGCGGTTGACGGGATTAAAACTAATGGAATACGAACTCGCGTTCATATAGCCAACTGTATTCATCAACGGGGGTTAGCGCGTGGCACAAAATCCCAGAATCATAATAATTATTATTATGCGTAATGTAATATTGATTATTATTTTTCTAAGAATACTTTGAAGCTGTCAATCAAATCTAATTTGTATATATATCCGCTTTGACTGGCTGTTAAACTGTATTTCCTTAGTCCGTCGAGTTGTGGTGATCTAGAGACAAGTCGCTTCTTGTTGGCCTCATGCTTCACAGTTGTTATAGTTTTCTTTACAAAGTAGTGGCCGATAAATATTACCTTTAGTGATTGATAAACGATCTCAATCTCGTAATCTCTTGTTTGAACTCAACTCTAAGACAAAATTCTAGATCTCTATCAGACGAGTCTAGGTTTTTGATGCGAAGAGTGGTATTTGTTTGGCCCGATTTGGCAGGGTACCCTCGAAAATCGGTTTTAGCCATTTTGGCACCGAATATATGGTCGGATGTTTTCACGTTTAACTAAAGAGCACATCTTCATCAGCTTAGCCATCGAATAAACGATTATGGAAATCCATCCACCCGACGAAGAGAGTTCTGCGTGGGTGGAACAAATAAAATACAAATTTTCTCGATTTGCGCAGAGTGCCCTTGACTGTCGAAACTCAGCTTGCTTCGTTTCAACAATAAATTATACATCCTGATAGGCTGTTTTATAAATTTTAATGATTTTTGAATGTGTATATGTTCATGTTTTCAGTAATTTTGTTTCATAGGTGTACACATAATGATAATCTCAAGTACATTATGACTTAGTAGTGGCATGCGCCCATTAGTTTGCATATATATATATATATGTGAAATTAGATTATATTTGAATTTGTGATTGTTTCTTCTGAAAGCGTGGGAGATATATGGAAGGTAACCGCTCGAAATATCAAATCAGCGAGTTGTATCCTGACGGTGCGACTGGTCTCAGGGCTGGCACTGATAAAGGCGGAGATGAGCCGAAGCACCGTGATGGTGTCGAAGCTGTTCAGAACGGAACTATTACAACGCCTGTCGTTGAAGCTGATAAACAGGTGTCTACAGATAAAACTACTAAACAACCTGACTCTCCCGATTCATCAAACGCTGGACGATGTGGATTTCCGTGGTAAATTCCGTCGTAAAATGAGTATTTTGTTCCGTTGATACTTGTGTGTAATATTTCACTCTTTGAGGGCCTTTCAAGCATCGCTTTACAGCTTTCTGTACCTTGAGATCAACATCTAAGTTGTTTGCAAAACATGATATTAAATGTTTGTATTTTAATTTAAATTATTTTTGAGAACACCTCCAAACAATATCTACAAACTATTTAAAAACCGATGCCGTTTTGACACATACATGTATATAGATATTTAGATTTTCGTAAGCTAGGGATAAAATGTATAAGTACTATTGAGCGGAGCTCGGCGAAGCCGAGCGAAGCGTTTTTATTTTCTGTCTGGGAGTAAAAAGTTCGATGTCCGTCCGCTCGTTCGCTCGGTCCGACGGATCTCAAGAACCACTGAACCGATTTTAAAAAACTTTTTGTTTGAAAGCCTATCATGTCAGAGTGTGCACCTGATATTTGGGATTAAAAAATTTTGAGTGGTTAATTAGTAATTAGCTAATTAGTTAAGATTATGCAGCTAAAATAGAGAATTTTGCAATATTTGTGTTATTTATTGAAATAGGATCGATCAAACCATTATAGGGTTTTTGGGTCGAAGAATTCAAATATAATATTTTTACCAATGATAAAGCCCTATGCAATGTAGTTATTTGAAGAACATAAATTGAGTACATTCGTAATGCCACAGCCCAAGCTCCGCTCACAAACGTAGTTCCACTACCGACTAGTACAGTAGGTGTCCAAGTCCCGCCGGCGTAGTCGGAGGTAGGTAGCTTTGGTGGGAGGGGCTGGGCTCTTCATTCGCTGAAAATCTTGGCACGGGGCGTTTGCCATAAGAAAAACGGCTAAAAATAATGTCAGAAACGCGGCTAGACGCTTTTCGTGGAGAGAAAAGCCATTTATAAGCAGATTTTGACAAAATATGGGAATTTAGTATTTACAAATTTTATGCCATTTGGGGGTGTTTTTTAGTGAGCAGAAACAAAAAAAGTGCCAAAAGGCGTTAGGGAGCCCAAAATTTTGCCAGGGGGCACTTCAAAATGCCAGCGTCCAATTTGACAGCCCAGAGGGGGCAGATGGGGTACGTCAGCTGTAATAATGTCAAAAATTTTAGAAATATATAAGTAGACACCTGGAGAACTGTAGGCAGCTCAAGGTACTCTATCTCGTATGTGAATATTTCTTACAGAGCTACATGTGTAAGCTTAATAGGTTTAGATCCAGATCAATTAAGCTATATCGCTACTCATTAAATAGATGTATCTAAATGTCCCATGTTGTTTCGAAACTGTCTCAGGCTGTAAGACTGTGTGAGATTAGACGACAAATGAAATTTCGCCTCACATCGCTGTGAGAATGGAACGAATTGTTTAGATTTTTATACTATGAAGTGCGGCAAATTATGATCTTGTTAGTATGCGACCTTCTAACTCTTGCCCACACACTACCATTTCTGTTCCTCCCATACCATGTCTATAATTATAATAGTCTAGCTAAATCCACAATAGGCACATGTTAAAAATCCATCTCTTCCAAAGGCACCTCACTGCTGTGCTTTTGTTTGTATAATAATACTTAGTCCGTACAGCATTTTTCATTGCTCTTTTTCGTGATTATATTTTTTTATTTGTCGTTTTTATGTTTTAGCTGGAAGCCTGACTGGTTGCAAGTTCTACATCGACCCCAATCGCTACTCGTTTGCCTTGGATTATGCTCAATGATGCAGGGATTTGTTGTCAACGGAATTGTGCCTGTTTCGCTTTCAACGCTTGAAAATCGCTATGATTTGAGGTGCGTTTAGGAATAACTAGTTGCTTGTCTAATTGCCCGGCAGTTGGTGGATTTTGAGTGTTGAATATGTAATTTAGAGAGAGGTACACATCTATATTGAGCCTTCAGTTACAAAATGAGCCACTGAAAATCAGTCACGTTGCTTGAATAGTTAAGAAGATATATTGATTATTGTGCTTGTAATTTGCAATAGAGGATGAATGGCTCTCCATAATGAGACCAGAAACATCTTTATAACTGCAGTGGCTGCGGAGATATTACCATTTTCGTGTATTTTAGGTTCAATGGGCCGAATGCAAAACTCTTTTAACCCCACGCTGGACGGTAAGTAATCACAATAGCAGGGCATTATTTGCAGCTATATAGAGCAAGAATTGCCGTACAGTGTGAGACAAAATACACTTATATATAGCGCTAGTGGTTGCGGAGATATTACCATTTTCGTGTATTTTAGGTCCCATGGGCCGAATGCAAAACTCTTTTAACCCCACGCTGGACGGTAAGTAATCACAATAGCAGCTATATAGAGGAAGAATTGCTGTACAGTGTGAGACAAAATACACTTATATATAGCGCCAGCGGTTGAGGAGATATTACTGTTTTCGTGTATTTTTGGGTCACATGGGCTCATTTTAGAACCCGCTTTGGCACAAATCTGACTAAAAGCACTGTATCAGACTTATAGCCCTACAAAATGAGCCCATTTTGACCAAGATATCTAATCAGGGTGTCAAGTTACAATAAGCAACGCGATGTTTCGGACCCCTGGGGCCAGCCGCGAGCCTTTGGCCTTTTTTACCGTGGGAAGGTGTTAGATTTGCGGTTCGCGCCTAACGACAGGGCACAAATAGAGATTTTAAGCTTTCAAATGAACTATGTTGCGAGTCAATGCGCCCAGCTAAAGTGGAGTTATGCCTGTCACAAAAAAACAGAAACGGATATCGTCGAAATTTTCTATTCTTCTCAGGGAGAATTTTTCCCTACGCTCGTTCTGTTCACTACTGTCAGAATTCAATTACTAATGTTTTCGTGATTTGAGGTCTAACTATAACAATGGCGTTGACGCTACAACATTCCTCGCCAGCAATTGTTTACTGTCTCCCCTCGAAACTGCCTTCCCGAGAAGTGACTTCTCGGAGAGAAGCCACGAATTCCTGGTTCGACGGGATTCTTAGGAAGACACTATATATCCGTCCCTTTACTTTAGTAGCTGTATGTCGATCAAAATTTGAGCTGCTGTCGTACACGATTAAGGTAGCTAATTCTTTATTCGCTTAAAATGACCAAGTTGAGTTTATCAAGTATGTGTGGGTTCGCTGGAATTTTTTCCGTTCCATGTTATAAAAGTAGATCCCCACCGGCTCGTACATCCTGGCAAAATTTTGCGTTCCCAATGGTTCAGTTTCCTCTGCATTTTTGTTTTCACCTGTGGAAATTCTAGAAATAGCAACATTTTCTGAGAATTTCATTATGAGTCTAAAATTCTGAGTAAATAACATAACAAAATAAATAGGCATATAATGATAATTAGTCCTATTTTGCGGCTTTTCTAAGGCGATTTATTAACCGTTTTCACGTTTTGCATTAAAACTGGATTTCAAAATTTGTAAATTTACAAGCACATCGGTTGGATCGGGTTGTCCCTCATATTGTTCATATCTGCTTTCATAAGAATTCGGTGCATTTCGGCTGGGAGCCTGGTAGCAATGCACACATGCGGCACTATTAACGTTTTATGGCAGTGGCTTGCATTGATAACCTATTTTCAAAACAACTTACCCTGCAGTTCGCTACATGTTTTATTTATACATTTTCAGCTCAACAAAATCAGGACTATTTGCCTCGTTTTATGATATTGCAACGCTGTGCGCACTCATTCCGGTTAGCATTTTCGGCGCCAATGGCCACAAGGGTCATTGGCTGGGATTTGGTACCATGATTATGGCGTTTGGATCGTTGATTTGTTGCGTGCCTCAATTTATAGCTCCGCTGTACGACTATGGCTCAGATGTACCGGACATATGTACACCTTATTCGAATGGTTAGGAGTTACAATTTATTCCATTAAGGGGCCTGTTCACATACGTTTCTCGATCTAATGCCCTATCGGAAATGACTGCTGCCGGTTTCCGTGCGAAAATCGAACACTTCCCGAACAAAAACATTTCGAAAGCGTTTCGAACGGCATGACAGTTATAATTTTTTATTTTGTTGCATTTACGCGCTCAATTATATTGGGTTTCCGGAATAGGGGAATGAGGGGTCGGAGCGACCCCTATTTGGCGTACTAGAACCCGGAGATTTAGGAGCGGTTTCGACCGATTTTTAGGCTAACTTTGAATTTACGATACCGATTTGAGAGGCTTCACTGGAAGACCAACGGGCGCACACTGTCAAGCAGATGTCATGAACATTCGAATGGTATACGAACGCACAGCAGTCATTCGTGAGTTTTTGCCGTGGAGAACCAACTAGAACTAGTACAACTGCAACATTTTTCATAGCTGTGACTTATTAGCTGCGTCAGTCATTACACTGCTTTTATTTTCGACTATTGTTATACTTACTGTGTATTTGTTATAAATGCGCAATTTCAATTTTTAGTAACAGGTTAGTACTAGTTACTTAATATTATCCAACTTATTGAATACTCAAGTATTGATATATGGCTTCTCGAAATAGAGGGAACGATGGGCCCAAAGGCATTTTGATCTCCCATTTCTCAGATTCCATCCTCAGCTAAATTTTGGTTTTCCCTATTCATGCTGCCCACCAGGTCCCGAAGGTAGTTTTCTGTCTTGACAAAATGTTATTAACGAAGCCTTCCGTGGTTTAAAAATACAATTTTCCTGTTTTGACCTAAAAATTCGCTGTAAGACAATAATTATCTCTTCTTGATACCCATAAATGGAGTCAGTGGTTAAATTTACATTTGACGTTTGCTTAACCGCACAATTATAACGTTATGACTGTATTCTGACATTCAGTATAACGTCTTTTTGTTTTTAATCATTTGGTATATGGCAGCTTGATAGGGGTGACACTCGCATAATATATTTTTCAGCGAACGGAAACGAGTTGCAAATTATAAACTGATGTGACATCTTTCTATAAAGAAAAATGAGTCAATTTTTTGTCAAATGTCCTAAACTATAGTTTTTACATTGAACTTTGTTTTGATATCTGCATCCTGACAAAATTAGGATAATTCGCGTCTTTTGGGGCCGTTTTAGGGAACAATTTCACAATGAGAGCGAAGAATAAATTGTTTTTCAGTTAATACACTGTATTTTTAGGCTTTAGTGCAGAGTCTAAGCATTAGAAAGAGTAGTATAATTAGTTTAAAAATATTTAGTTGTATATACAGTAAACATGCATTTAGACAGATTAGAAATAGTTGAACTGTTGAGCAGTTACGCACAGAAATAAAAGCTTTCGCTGATGCAAAGGAACGATTTGCGAAAATAGTTGCTGTCCGTAACTGTACTTTCTGAAATTGAACACATAGTCTGTTCACGGGCTATAAACAGCTATTTATCGTTTTTTGGCGCTGACATCATGTAGTATTATTATAAGATCAGCGTCGGGTTAACACAATTAAATTTGACTTCTTCAAACCACTGGTCAGAATAACCCCCGCTTTTCGGCCCCCCTTCGGTCTGACTCGACCTCATTATGAACTTTCGGGTTGCCTTCCGACAGATGCCCCCAGTCCGAGAAGGTCCGTGAATAAGCCAGTAAATAGGGTGCAGTTTCGTTGAAAGTGACGGACGAGAGGGCTGTGCGATTGAGAAATTTTTTAATGGTCTTTGTAGATTTAAACTTTGAATGGCGCGGGCGTATCGATTTTGTCTAGGGTGAAAGACTGGGATGATACGCCCGGAGGCTTAGTTGCACTACAACCTGCGAACCGATTTGGACCGTTTTATTCTAAAAGTAAAGCTATTCATTTCCGCAGATGGGTGTTTTTTCTTTTTTGTCTAGTGCTCAGTTGTGCGTGTCCTGTGGGCTGAAATGGCCAAAATATGTAGACAACAACTTTTGACGGCAGCTTGATGATTTCATCGCTAATCAAATATATAATCATCTCTAAAAGGTAGTTTTTTTTTCAAACTGGCAATGTCTTCAAGCAACTTGACTTTTCTGAAATGGTCAAAATAGCTACACAACAATGAGCATGAACCCATGTAATGGATTTAATATGACAATTATTCTTATTAATATAATTCTTTCTATAATATGACAACAATTCTTTCCTTCACGCACAGGTTCATTCCTTCGCTGTTTTTATATATATATATTTTTCTCTAAGTAAACTTTATACGGAATTTTATCGCTTTTTTGGATTTTTCTAATAGCTACGTAGCTATCCAACAATTTGTGAGCGTTAGATAAATGATAAATATATTTACAATGTGTATGAATGAAGTAAATGATTTTGATCTATCTTATATACAGACAGGCATAAAAGTAAGTGTGCAAACGACAGCCGCATTTTCGTCGGAATAGACTAAATTGAGTCTTTCCGTGACTGCGTCCGTCTGTGACTGTAGTTGTAGATTAAATAATTTGCTATCATGAAATGTTCAGTTATATCGGTTTTTAACCAATGTAGTCACTAAGTCTAGTTTATTTTACAGCATCGAATATATTGTGTGAACACAAAGAGTCGGCCGGTGTGAGCCACAAAGATGGCTACTATTTTCTGCTGTTGCTAGGACAGTTACTTCACGGCCTTGGCGCAACCCCGCTTTACACGTTGGGGTTTACGTATTTGGACGAGAATGTTTCTCAAAAGTCGTCTGGTCTGTATTTGGGTACGTTTTCACTACGATATCGGCAATGGCTGCCGCTTTTCCAGCGAGCGTTCATGAACTGAGCATCAATGAGCGGATTTTCATAAGAAGCAGCCATTCCTGATGGGTACTGACTTTGCTATCAAATTAGGTTATTTGGGTTCTTACTAGGCGTTTCTCAGCTCGAGGATCGGCGCCTGGAAGCCGCTTTGGGCAGCCTGAAAAGGGCAGTTGTAACACCAGGACGGGTTCATAAATAAAAAATGTGATGTACAAATTTTGCTATTTTGAGGTAAATTTTATGAAACTAGTCGGTAGTGGAACTACATTTGTGAGCGGAGCTTGGGCTGTGGCGTTACGAATATAATCAATTTGTGTTCTTCAAATAACTACATTGCATAGGGCTTTATCATTGGTAAAAATATATTTGAATTCTTCGACCCAAGAAACCTATAATAGTTTGATCGAAATGATTCTATTTTAATAAATAAGACAAATATTGCAAAATTCTCTATTTTAGCTGCATAAGCTTAACTAATTAGCTAATTACTAATTAACCACTCAAAATTTTTTAATCCCAAATATCAGGTGCACCCTCTGACATGATAGGCTTTCAAACAAAAAAGTTTTTTTAAAATCGGTTCAGTGGTTCTTGAGATCCGTCGGACCGAACGGACGGACATCGACCTTTTTACTCCCAGACAGAAAATAAAAACGCTTGGCCGAGCTCCGCTCAATTATGGCCAACTCGCTGTGTGCGAGCAAGTACATTGGTAAACATTGGAAAAGGTTAAATTTTGGATCAGTTTAGTCGCGAAGATAGCTTTTAGATGAAGAATTAAATTGCGTTATATAACCTTAGATAGTTTCTAAAATACCCGAGGCAGCACAGATTCCACAGGGGTCAGGTATTCGCAGTGTCTCCCATTCTGGCGGGCACTGCAGTATGTACACTGATAATAGTAATAATGTTTTGCAGAATATTGGACGTAACGTTATAATACTCCATACTGTTCGTTATGCTAAGCGCAACGGGTGGCGAGATCTCAACTACGTAGAGACTCTTTGAAAACATGAAATTATTTTTATAACTTTAATTGCTTAAAGCTGTAGTGTAGAGAAAAGAACCAATATGTGGAGCAATAAATTTTTATTCCTAAATATAATAAACTAGAGCAAGTAATGATGTCCAAAGAATTTGAGATTTAGGCCTGAAAAGATGGGTTGATAGGTCTTAACTTGACAACAGGTTGTATAATAGTAAAGGCTTTTATACCCTACGAGAAAAGTACATGGTGAACTCCTACAGGAGTCAGAGGCGATGAAACGGAAATTAGCAAATTTATGAATTAACGTAAAGCTTTGAAAATAGGGTGTTTCAGTGACAGTGGGTGAAGATGTGGAGCGAGTAATCTAAGACTTTAATCGAGTCCCAAAAGCGCACCAAGAGAAAAGTTTGAACCTTCAACGACATCGATCTGAGCTGCCTTTGTTGAGTTTTGGCACAGATTTTATCGTAATTAAAACCTAAAGTGTGCAAGCGAGTCTGAAACTGAGCGAGCGTGGTTTCATTTTTAAGTTGTCATGTTGTTTAATCACTTGTAACAAACTGTGTTCGACGTATATACCACCCTAAAACATCTTGAACCTGAACCCATTGAAAATCCTTGCGCCGAGCGAGAACAACCGACGACGCATCAAGTATTTGTGCTGGCCTCTAGATAATGAAATCATCGTGTTCAGCCTACCGGAAAACCAACGCAATACGTTCGGGTTCATTGACGCTAAAGCCATTGAAAACACATGAAATATGCCCGCTGGACTCTAGATAACCAAACAATTGTATTCATCCTTCAGAAATATGTATCTATAGACCATTCTTGATGCATGCACGCAATATATAACCGGACAAATGAAAACGCGTTTTGTCGAAATGTGTCCGTCCAAAAATACGTTTTGAATGACAGTGGCAGACAAAAAAGAAGTTTTCACGATTTTCCCATAGCGTCCTCAATGGAAACTCCGCTCGGTCCATTTCAATTACAACTTGTGACAAGGCTCAACTACAAACACGATAGGTGGGAATAATCAAATAATACAAGGCAAATTGCCTACGGTAGTTGGGAATACATGTTTCTAGTCATTTCTTCAATAGCTATTTAATAAGCATGAGAAGCTAATTAATAACTTCCCCCAATGTGACGCTTTCAAATAATTGTGATAATAATAATTGCACCAGAATCGAATTAGGAAACAGAATTGCACCAGATACTTGGCGAGAATTTGTGTAGTTTTCCGCGATAAAATTCTTACGGGGTTTCAAAACTAGGAATGATTACCTTCTGAACAATTTTTTGTTTGTTTCAGGTCTCTATTTGGCGTTCAGTGTGGTCGGGCCGGCGCTTGGCTTTGTCGCTGGCGGTCTTTTGTTGAATGTTTACGGTGACGTTACACGGGTCGATACGAGCACGTAAGTTGTATTATTTTTTGTATCGGCTTATTTTTATTCATGTTTTGTTCTATTATTGGCTTGTTTTATTATATTTCTAAACCTGTGATATTTATAATGTAACGCTAAGGCTATTGATTCCATGGCTACCCCGTCTAAGTCAAACAGCCTCAGAACGGCTATAAATTACTATTATTGTTCAAAATTATTATTGGCAGTAGTAGTGTTACTATTATTGTAATATAAGATATTGCAAAATCTATTTTGTCTAATTGCGGCATGTTTTTTTTGCTGCAGATTGCATTCGCAAAGTCGCTAAATGTCGGCCGCACGAGATATAAAACCGCAGAATTTTCGGGTGAAGTTGTGTAATCGTTTGCTTCACTTCGTGTTTTAACAAGTCGGGTACATATGGACTATGTTGGATTACTCGGCAGTGGCGTTTGTATATCCGGAAATCACTGTTGCTCAGGTAGTAGCGATTGTTTAGCGGCTTGCACTATCTGTATTGTGGAGGGCTGACGCGCCTGTATTAGACAAACACGTTTATTCTAATACGCTGTAAAACATACTTTCTGAGACCACGCAACGTCATCACTTGATATAATAATTATGATTTGACATCATTAATTACTACATAAAGTTGCATTAATATAACAGTTCAATCGGTCAGTGAACAAAAGTTGTGGTTGAATTTATATGCATCGACATTGTTGCATGTTTTCGCTGCGTTTAAGCTCCGCTCGCTACCATAAATTCAGTCTGTTGAAGTAATCGATCGAAATTTCGATTCATTTTACGACACGAAATTCCATTGCACTTCGTTCGGCCGAACGAAATTTCGATCCCATTCTACTAAATTTTAAATTTTGGTCCATTTAGACAAAACGAAATTTTGATCTTTTTTGACTGAACAAAATTTCATATCCATTTCGATTTAACGAAATTTCGATCTTTTTTGATTGAACAAAATTTCATATCTATTTCGATTAAACGAAATTTCGATCTTTTTGACTGAACAAAATTTCATATCCATTTCGATTTAACGAAATTTCGATCTTTTTTGATTGAACAAAATTTCATATCCATTTCGATTAAACGAAATTTCGATCTTTTTGACTGAACAAAATTTCATATCCATTTCGATTAAACGAAATTTCGATCTTTTTTTGACTGAACAAAATTTCATATCTATTTCGATTTAACGAAATTTCGATACATTTTGATTAGAAGAATATCCATCAGCTTCGATCGATTGTATAAATTTGATGTTTTACATAAATAGATCCAAAATCTAAATTATCATCAATTATTAGTTTTCCGATCATTTTAAATTGCAAATTGCTGTGCGCGGTGATAAGGTAAGCGGATTGCGAATGATGCCGGAACATTGTTCATGAAACTATCAAAGTGATTCTTTTGTTTCAGAATAACAATTGATTCCTCTAGTCCGCTATGGTACGGAGCGTGGTGGATTGGATTTCTGATTAGTGGCATTTTTGCTTTCCTCTTTAGCATTCCGGTTCTACTATTTGCCCGTAGGTTACCAGGTTGGTGCGTCGCATGTATAGAAAAGTGCTATTTAGTCTAGTTAGTAACGTAGATACCCAAACTATCGCCTAACGGTGATACTGAATTTTTTGTTATTTCGCAAATTATATTACATATCGCTAGACTCGACTTGAAGCTATCTAATTTAGGTTTATCGCATGGTTTCTCAACGCTAACATCTCGCTGATGATATAATTTTGAATAATGCAAACTATTAGCGGTATTCTGAAACCTTACTAAAAATAATTTTTACCTGAAAACTCTAATTGTGGCAGCAACGTAATCTGCTTCCTACGTCAGTGCAACGCATGCCAATGTTTGCTGACAACTGCCTGAATGGCACCAAGCTATGCTCGTTGATTCAGTGGGAGCTTCTTATTGCCTGCGCTAAGGGAAGAAACTATGTCTCATCGAGTGAACTATGCAAATCCATGTGTATATCTAGCTTCAGTGGGAGCCCTGCGCTAGGGCGAAGAAACTACGTCTCATCGAGTGAAGTATGCAAATCCATCTTTATATCCAGCTTCAGTGGGAGCTTCTTATTGCCTGCGCTCGGGGGAAGAAACTACGCCTTATCGGATGACGGGCGGAAGTTTACGGCTTTAAGTTGAATTCACCTCAGTTTGTTTTTTGATGTCTCGAACCGTGCTTTTAGTTCCAAAAAATGGTACGGTATAATAATTGTTATATAAGTATGACTTTAGCTGGCTCAGTTTTTTCGTTCAAAAGTAATCGAAATGTCCGACAAGTCATTGTATATGTTCGAAAATCTTTTTGACTTGAACTTGTTTAAAGCTATTTCGAAATCTGTGTGTTTTAGGTTTTGATCGGCATCGAAGCAAAGACGTCAATCAAACGAACCAAAAGATCTCATCGTCGCCGAGCTGCATTGAGTCGCCAGACCAAAAATCGCCTTCTTCTTCTCCTTCGAGCCCCACAACAAAGGAGTCTCCAACGACTGCTGGAAGTTCGTCGGTGTCGTTGCTAAAGTTTCAGCTTAAGGTTGGCTCCTTATCGCTAACCATCTTAGATCATTGCCTGTCACATAAGGCGGAAGCAATAATATTGACTTTTGGCTAATTGTTCCTGGCGGCAAAGTATTAGTGAAAAACGTAATTTTGTGTAAATAAGGTCGTAATAGGTCATGAGAACCCGCCGAAGGCTTTCAAAAAAAGATGCCTATCACAATCTATTGAAAAATTATTATTATCTAAATTACTTATATTACTATTTGTATTATTATCTAAAATATGCATATCACAACGTATTATTATGAAATAGCAACAAAAATCTAAAACGGAACAACGTTTTGCTATTGTTTTTGCCGACAGTAATGGATTAGTTGATAATGACAATAAATTAGGATTAATGTGTTTGAGCCATTGTAATTATAGTTTGTTTCTCGCTCGCGTTAATAAGGTTTAGCGTGGACCCCTTGGGTCGTCACTGACAATGTTCGTCTTATGCTCGAATGTATGCTGTAATCTGATAGAAGCCTTAATTCCTAATACGTATTTAACGTTTGGAAAACACATTTTGTAAACAACGCATTGCGATTCCTTATGGGTACTGACGCTGCTAAGTTACATTATCAATTTACATCTTAAGAACGTAACTATATACTCAAATATGTAAAATATCTCGGAGATTATATGTTACGTCCTTCAGAAATGCTTTCCGATATATAGATGATTTTGTCTGTGGTCAACGATGATAATTTTTTTGAAACAGTCTTCGCATATATTTATACAAGATGGTTGCAACTATCCAAAGTCATTACCAGTAATCGGCAAACTATCGTGTTAGATTTAGATATTCGAATTCAGAATAAATAAAGCTAACATTACGATAAAAGAAATGACTTTAAATTTATAGTTTTCCGAATTTTTCCAGTAGCTTGTCCATTTCAGGGTATTGAGGATATTTTACATGGATCCCATGGTTGTACTATCTTATTACATACTTTGTGTGTATTCAGTATAATAGAGGCTTATTCATTACCTATTCGTATATCAGTATGATATAGATTGTAAACAATTGGAACTTATGATTATGCTCTGTACCCGTGTTCCGTACGTTATACTGACCCCATTGCAAATAGCCCGCAATAAGCGACACCACAGTGGTTTTATGTTGCTATAAACGGATTGTTGATCGATGCGAAGTGAGGCGTTTTTGTTGTCGTCATAGGGGGGGGGTAAATCGACACCGTCTGCCGCGGTACATCGCGGTTGTTTTCGTCTTTACCCTACCCAGGTTTATTACCTACCAAGTGGGTGATAAATATGACTACACCCCCATCCACAAGATCCAGAGCCTAAGGTTGTTGGACCTTGGACTACCAACTTATATACCACCTATGTTCATGGACCACTAAATTTACAACCGACCCATGGTCCATGGAACACTAAACTTACACCCTACCCGTATACCATGGACCACTAAATTGACGCCCTACCATATTCTTGGATTACTATTTCAGACACCCCCATGTTCTTGGGCTGCTATTTCAGACACACTCCGGGTTCCTTGAGGTCGAAGATTTCTGAAAAGTTGTCGAAACATTTTTCAAAAATGTTTGACGCCCTAGGAATATACTGGGGGAGACGTCTGCAATAGCATCCAAGAAGATATGACTGAGGTAAATTTAGTAGTCTAACAACATGAGTGGGGTATATGAGGTGGTCCAAGACCCAAGAAGCTTGGGGGCTTCTGGTTTTTTGGTCCAAGAACTTGGGGATGTGGTCATATTTATATGCTGCTTGGTTGGTCATAAACCTTTATGTGACTAATTGCGAAAACGACCACGATGTACCGCGGCAAATTAGCAAAGCTGAATCTTCAGCAGACTCGACTTGGTTTCACTACTTCCCCATCGGTAGTGAGTCTAAACCCGTTTGTCACGAAAACCCGTCGCAAACTTTGTTTTTCAGTGAAGTGCTATCGTTTTACGTTCAGTAGTCGGAATGTTTCAGCAGTCGTTGCTGATGTGTGTTTTGTTTAGGTTTGCTCTAGGATCTGGCAAACAATATGCTGTTATGGTTTTTGCAAAACCTGCAGTGCTGTTATTTTATTTCAGGATTTGGCAACAAACTATACATTTATCGCTCTGGTTGTAGCCCAAATCCTCGAAGCCTTCCTGATCAACGGGTTTGCCAATTTTATGCCCAAAATCATGGAAACATTGTTCAATTTGACTCGTAGTAGTGCATCGCTGCTCGCAGGTAAGAACGCCGATAATCAGTAGCATTAATAATATTATGAAATGACTTCACAAATAATCCATTCCCGTTTTAGCAAAGAAAGAGAACAATAATTATGCAGAAACTATTGCATGATATGGCCACTAAACTGGTTAAAGTTAAAAGTTGTTTTGATTTAAGGTATTCGCTTCGCCTGGTTTTGGGCTTCTCCTATTTAACTCGAGTCGCTTAGGAAGTGTTTTCGGTCGGCGGTTCATGAATGAGTTTGGATGAAATTAATTTGGTGCAAAAACACGTTGTTCCAAATTTGGTCGTATGGTGAATAATTGCAAAGCACCTTATTTCTTAAAATTTTACGAGTAAACTGCAATGAAACCATGGAATATGAGTCGTACAACAGATTGTAGTCATTTTGGGAGTAAAACTCGATGCAGTATCCAAATTATGCAACTTCTAATAAGCCCGATTTCAAGCGACTTTTTTGGCGCCAAGTTAATTTTGGTCAAACTCATTCGTAAATAACCGATTTAAAATGTCATTGCCCTGAACAAACCAGTTGAAATAGACTCGCTTGGCACCCAAAATCAAAGCGTATTTTAATATTAGTGAGCATAATCTTTCAGTAGTTTCCGCGTTAGTGCTAATTATTGTTTGGACTGACCGTTGTAGCTACCGCTGGAGATAATGTTGCGAAGTTTTTGCCCTATGGTAAGGTTGGACTGTCGTCAATGAAAACATAGTGCGGAAACCATTATTACCAACACGTTTAAATCCACCCTAACGCTGTTTAATAATTTTTCTACAACGTTTTAAGCTGCAGGTCATTATAGATAAGTGGTGGTGTGTTAGTCAACTTTAAGTATTCTGAAATCATTTTAAAATTCATATAAATGCCAGTTTTAAACGTTTCTCAATTTTACATATTTAGATTGGCTTATATTTTTTATATGACTCTTGATGCAAAACTGTGAGTACCTAGTAGATTAGTTATAAATTTGAGTGGAATTTCGTGAGATTCCGCCAGATTATGGCGGTATGCCTTTTAAATTTACTTATAACTTCAGGCGCTGCGCTGATTCCTGGCGGCTTTCTGGGCAACGTTGTCGGTGGTTACATAATCAAACGCCTACAACTGCGCTGCGCTGGAATTATTCGCCTCGCACTTCTTATGGCCATCACGGCATTGCCATTGATGTTGATTTGTATTCTTCATTGTCCTCAAATACTGTTCGCTGGTGTCAATACGCCGTATCGGATTGAGTCGACGACAAGTAATGGTACCAGGTAAGTTGATTATTCAGATTTCAATGAAGTAAAATCTATATAATACTCTACAAAAATGTCGCTCGCTTGAAACTTGTTGGAAAGCAACATTGATTCTAAAATAAAAAGATCATTAATTTTAGCATTTTGAGATCGGTGGCGCTCGATTGAGACTCACTACCCTCACTATCGTATCGCGTAGTATCCCTGAATCTCGACTAGCTGTATATTTTGAGGATTTTTCACTAGCGTAAAATTCGCACGTTGCACTTACTTCTTCGCACTTATGGTCGTTGAGCTCGGTGGACGTCGCCATCAGCTGTGACCAACCCCGAATGATGAATGATACGCCTCCACTGAACTCGATCTCGAGCCACATCTATTATGATTTACTGGGGGTTGCGGGACCAGTTTGTAGCGCCGTAGGTGGTTCCAAGATGATGAAGATCGCTAAGCGCCATTTTCTGCCACTGACATCAGGGGATGCCGCTACCTTAGTACTGTCCAGTGTGGAGCCCAAGTAAACGAACTCGTTAACAACCTCGATTTTGCCACCGTTGAGGAACAGCGATGGTTCTGGATGATGAATGTGCATGGCCTTAGTCTTTGATGGTTTTATGGTCAGACCCAGGGATGCGGCATTTTTGGAGATACGATTCAACAGTTCCTGACAACTAGCTTCATCGTTTACGCTTCGTTGCACTGGATGGCTGGTGCAGCAACTAAGCTTTTCTCTTAGACGATAGCTTTCTATAGCAATTGCCGCCGTGACTAAGGTCGTTCCTGGCTTGACGCTCATGGTGAGAAAGCTTCCAAAACCTGTAATGTATTGGCGCAAATCCAAGCATTACAGGTATTTGTCAAGATAACACTGTCTAATTTTGTTTTTGTTATACTAGCCTGTCTACAGTCCGCGGGGGGGGGGGGGGGGGGGTTGGGGGTGGGCCCTACTTTCCACATACCCCATTTTGATCTCCTCTCTCCGCCGAAACCCCCTTCCCTGTTCAACTGAATACAAATTTTTTTATGTCTGAAAATTTATGTTTCTTGTTTGAAAATTGATTTTAAACATTAATTACCAGTATCTATAATGCTAAAATATCGTTTTTATAGCTTGAAAATACATGCACGGCAGTAAAACTACATGAAAATATGGATATATTTAGTATTTTTAAGCAAAATTTATTCCCTCCCCCACATTGTAATTCCGCCCGGGAATGAACATGGGGGCTGCCCGAAGTTCTCGCCCCCCCACCCAATTTTCGGAGGGCTGTGGACAGGCCAGTTAAAGATTTAAATAGTGTTCTCAAATCCCGTAAAAATTTTTCATTGTATTATTTCAGTGGCCAAGATGACAAGTGGCGACCACCGAGCGGAATGGCTGAGTTGGTGACGCAATGCAATCGAGTTTGTGATTGTCCGGACGTGTTTCGACCCGTATGCAGTGCCGATGTCAGTCTTTCCTACTATTCTGCGTGTCATGCAGGATGTAGCAGTGCGAATGGAGCCACCGGCGGCGAAGATTATGACGTAAGTGTAATGCAGTGCCGATGTCAGTCTTTCCTACTATTCTGCGTGTCATGCAGGATGTAGCAGTACGAATGGAGCCGCCGGCGGCGAAGATTATGACGTAAGTGTAATGCAGTGCCGATGTCAGTCTTTCCTACTATTCTGCGTGCCATGCAGAATGTAGCAGTGCGAATGGAGCCACCGGCGGCGAAGATTATGACGTAAGTGTAATGCAGTGCCGATGTCAGCCTTTCATACTATTCTGCGTGTCATGCAGGATGTAGCAGTGCGAATGAAGCCACCGGTGGCGAAGATTATGACGTAAGTGCAATGCAGTGCCGATGTCTGCCTTTCATACTATTCTGCGTGTCATGCAGGATGTAGCAGTGCGAATGAAGCCACCGGCGGCGAAGATTATGATGTAAGTGTAATGCAGTGCCGATGTCAGCCTTTCATACTATTCTGCGTGTCATGCAGGATGTAGCAGTGCGAATGGAGCCACCGGCGGCGAAGATTATGACGTAAGTGTAATGCAGCGCCGATGTCAGTCTTTCCTACTATTCTGCGTGTCATGCAGGATGTAGCAGTGCGAATGGAGCCACCGACGGCGAAGATTATGACGTAAGTGTAATCGTTAAGGTTCAGCCCTGTGGATTTTTATGTTACGTTTGCTAAATATGGTATTGACAATAATTATTATTGTTAGTTTCGAACGTGACAGACGTTTTAGCAACAAACAGGTTGGTTTTGCGTGCCTAAGAGAAAGAAAATTAGTAGCGGTGGTATTATTTTTGGAGCTTCGGTAGGCTTGATCTGGTATTAGTTTGGAACGAGTCGGAGATTGCAGGCAACTACTCTGGAGAGTCTAATGTTCATGGAACCAGTCTTGGTAGATGTATCTGCGTGAAGTAATTGATCAGATTGCCGTTAGAGGTGATTACTGTAATCCCTGGGCTTAACCATTTGAATGCTCGACTTTTATTGTTTTATTGTATGTTTAGGCGCCTTTCTGACACACAGTTGGTGCTTGGGTGCGGACCCTATTGGTGTAATTGAAACTAAGAATTAGGAAACGATTGGAGCTAATGTGATTCCACTAAAACGATGAATTAAAACAATAGCTGGAATTTTGTTGATTTTGATACTTCCGTCTCGGCCTGTGTAAAATCATTTTGCTGATTTTGATACTTCCCTCTCGGCCTTTGTAAAATCATTTTGCTGATTTTGATACTTCCCTCTCTGCCTGTGTAAAATCATTTTGCTGATTTTGATACTTCCCTGTCGGCCTTTGTAAAATCATTTTGCTGATTTCGATACTTCCATTTTGGCCTGTGTAAAATCATCATTTTATACAAACCTCGTCTATACTTCTTATTGTTTCCACTATCATATTATGATTTTCTACATGGTGTATGGTTTCTTGTAACGTGTTGTATAATACATTTTTGTACCAGAAACGACTCTTATTCGTTCGAGACTTATTTGGTGTTCGTTTAGAATCTGTTCGAATGTGTTTGACATTTCGATGGAATGGTTCGTTAAATGAATGTAATCGAATGTTGAGATTAATAAATTTAAAAGAAAATAAAAAGCTTAATATTTGCAAAAATGCTGTTCGAAGTGCGCTCAAAAATTATGGCTGAAATTGTTCGAGAAGCATTCGATGTTCGCTTGACGTTTGATGAAATCCGGCTGTATTTCTGGTAGCCGGACTGTATTTGTGGCTTATCCTGCTTTTCAGTTTTCGAGCTGTAGCTGCCCGATTGAACGTCAATCAGCATCATCCAATGCAGACCCCAACCGCACTCCCACTACAACGGCGGGAAGAGTTTCAAACGGCTATTGCAAAACCGACTGTCCATATCAACTTCATTTATTTTTAGTTTTATTTGCCGCTCTTGTGTTTCTCATTTTTGCCTCCGGCATTCCGATTCAACAAGGAGTATTGAGGTGAGTGGTGTCGGAATTTAGCCTGCCTGTTTATCGGAGCTCACAGATTGCGAACTGTATCATTAGCAATTGGAATGACATTACACTCCTAGCTAGTCCAAACCTCGGAAATTATAGCCGGGGAGCCCCGCGCTCTCCTGCCAGGGGGTGCCGGATTTTGCCGGGGGCCAATTTTTTTGCCGGATCTTGTCGCATTTAGACATTTATTTATTCTCAGCAGGAAGCTTTGAGCCGGGGGAACCGGAATTTTTGCCGGGGGGCAGACGAAAATGCTTGGCCCCCCGCCGCCCCCACTTTGGACTACCCAGCACTCATACTTTTTATAGCAACTAGTGTATTTTATTGGTTTGATGGTGTTTCGATGTTTGCCCGCCTTCTTGAAAGTGGGGGTGTGGGGAGTCTTTTGGCCTTTGTCGGTGCCAATTTTCAAACACGTGTGCTCTCGGTTGGGCCTCTCCATGTTAAATTTTGGCTTCCTGACACAATGTTTGGCTTTTGGACGGGAAAACACCTCTAGTTCACATAAAAACCTCTTTGTAGAGTTAACATTTAAATTCAGCAAAAATTGATTGACATGCTGGTTGTAACCTTAATAAAGACGTTTCGCACTGTTTTTGGTGCCACTTATTAACAACTTTAGCGTTTTTCTATACTTTGAAATTTTTTAGAATTCGTTCCCCCGGTCAAGCCAGGGGTCCACAGTTCATGCTCCCTGGAAAAATTTGGGTGCCGCGCGCCCTACCTCAGTTCATGCGTCCTGGCACATTTTTCAGCGAATGTAGAAACCAATAAATTGAGTGTAATATTTTTATCAGATTTGACAGGCTTCCGTCAAATCTGATAAAAATATTACACTCAATTTATTGGTTTCTACATTCGCTGAAAAATGTGCCAGACGCATGGACGGTAGGGCGCGCGGCACCCGATGAACATGCGGAACGAATTCTAAAAAATTTCAAAGTATGGAAAAACGCTAAAGTTGTTAATAAGTGGCACCAAAAACAGTGCGAAACATAAGGTTACAACCAGCATGTGCTTTGCTGAATTTAACTCTACAAAGGTTTTTATGTGAAATTGGAGGTGTTTTCCGTCAAGCCAAACATTGTGTCAGGAAGCGGAAATTAACATGGAAAAGCCCAAACCGAGAGCACACGTGTTTGAAAATTGGCACCGACAAAGGCCAAAAGACTCCCCACACCCCCACTTTCAAGAGAAAATCGGGCGAACATCAAAACGCATCAAACTTATCAATTGCACTATTTGTATAAAAATTGTGGTGTGGGTAGCTCCCATAAGAGCGGGGGCCAATTTCGTCTGCCCGCTCAAAGCTTCCTGCTGAGAATAAATAAACATCGATGGAGGCAAAACCCGGCCCCCGGCAGCGTGCGGCACCCTGGCCGGCGCGGGGCTGTAATTTCCGAGGTTTGCAAACTGCACTCACAGATATTAATGTCATTCCGAGACTACGGTTCGCAATCTGTGACTCGGAGCGCGGGCAGGTTAATTACGACACCACTCGCCCCTCGATACTCCTTGTTGAATCGGAATACAGAGGCAAAAAATGAGAAGCGCCGAGAGCGGCAAATAAAACTAAAAATAAATGAAGTTGAGTATGGAGACAGTCGGTTTCATAGCCGTTTGAAACCTTTCCCGCCGTTGTAGTGGGAGTGCAGTTGGTGTGCATTGGATAATACTGATTGATCGGGCAGGGCAGGCTCGAAAACTGAAAACAGGATGACCTCGGTCCAGTTTCAGAAAATTGCGCGGGACATCGAACGTCAAGCCAAATGCAAAAAAATTTCGGGGATTTCCGCATTTTAATTTTTGAGCGCGGCTCAAAGAGCAGCATTTTTGCAAATATTGAGCTTTTTGTTTAAATTTATTAGATTGTGGAGCATTCAATTACATTCATTTAACGGACAATTTCGTTTTCGAAATGTCAAACACATTCGAACGGATTCTCTAAACGAAATTACAATAAGTTGTCGAACGAATAAAGTCCCGTTTTGTCATACAAAATGTATTATACAACACTTTAAAAACCATACACCGTGCTGGAGATCATAAATATGGGTGCGTCGTGAAACGATAAAGTGGGGGTTTGTGGAGTGATGCATTTTACACACAGGCCAAAAACAGAAGGCGAAATCGGCCGCGAAATGAAAAATTCAAAGGCGACGGGAAGTATCGAAATCAGCAAAATGATTTTACACAGGCAGAAAGGGAAGGTATGAGAAAATCAGCAAAATAATTTACGAAGGCCGAGAAGGGGAAGTATCCGAAAATCGGCGAAATGATTTACACAGGCCGAGACGGAAAGTATCAAAAATCGAGCAACAAGACAAAAATTCCAGCTATTGTTTTTTTAATTTGGTGCGTTTTGGTGTGGCGCGTTGCCACGATGTTGTAGTCTTGAAATTTCGAATTGCGCCCAAATATCGCGGCCCCGAGCGCCTCCTGTGGCGGAAAGGCGCGTCAACAAAGTGAAAAGTCGAGAACGGTTGGGAGAATGCGTTGTAACTACCAGGGGATTACAGTAATCACCTCTAAGCGCGGCAATCTCGTCGAATTACTTCCGGCGCAAAATAACTACCAAGACTGGTTCCATGGAGAGCATTTCAGACTCTCCAGAGTAGTTGCCTGCGAGATCTCGACTGCGCTCCAAACTAGTGCAGAGTGAGAACAAACTCAAAAAAGTGATACCGCGGCCTACTAATTTTCTTTTTCTCTTGGGGAAACCGAAATTTTGCACTTTTGTTGTCAAATTTCTCACGTTCAAAAACTAACAATAATAATTATTGTCAAATACAAGCAAACGTCAGAGCATAACGATTACACTTACGTCGTCGTGCTTTTTCGCGGTCAGGTGGCTCCGTTCGCACTGCTACATCCTGCATGACACGCGCGGTGGGAAAACTAACATCGGCGCTGCATTACACTTACGTCATAACTTTCCGCCCGCCGGTGGCTCCATTCGCACTGCCTTGCATCCTGCATGACACGCAGGTATGAAAGGCTGACATCAAGGCTGCGGTAAGCTACGTGAGTAATACTCACCGCCGGGTGACTTATTCGCACTACATGCCTCCTGACACGCAAATAGTGGAAAAAGGCGGACATCGGCACTGGTGCGGCGTCCGTGGTGTCCGCGGCAGCCGGTGGCTTAGTTCACCGGGCTGCTACATCCTGCATGGCGCGCAATAATTATGAAAGGCTGACATCGGCACTGTACTACGTCCGTGGCTTTCGCCGCCGGCTGGCTCCATTCGCACTGTACCGTCTCGTGGCACGCGAGGAATGGTGGGAGGAGCTCATTCGGCACCTCTACACTTACGTCAGTCCGGCCGCCGGCGGCTCCATTCGTACTGCTACGTCCTGCATGACACGCGGAATGGTCGGAAAGACTGACATCGGCACTGCATTACACTTACGTCATAATCTTACCGCCGCCGGTGGCTCCATTCGCACTGCTACATCCTGCATGACACGCAGAATAGTAGGAAGAAGTAGTCGGCACTGCATACGGGTCGAAACGCGTCCGGACAATCACAAACTCGATTGCATTGCGTCACCAGACTCAGCCATTCCGCTCGGTGGTCGCCACTTGTCATCTTGGCCACTGAAATAATACAATGAAAAATTTTTCAGGGATTTGAGACACTATTTAAATCTTTAACTGGCCTGTCCACAGCCCTCCGAAAATTGGGATGGGGGGGCGGAGACTTCGGCAGGCCCCATGTTCATTCCCGGGCGGAATTACAATGTGGGGGAGGGAATGAATTTTTGCTTAAAAATGCTAAATATATCCATATTTTCATGTAATTTTACTGCCGTGCAGGTATTTTCAAGCTATAAAAACAATATTAGCATTATAGATACTGGTAATTAATGTTTAAAATCAATTTTCAAACAGAGAAAACATAGACATAAAAAAATTTGTATTCAGTTGAACAGGGAAGGGGGTTTCGGCGGAGAGAGGAGGAGATAAAATGGGGTATGTGGAAAGTAGGGCCCACCCCAACCCCCCCCCCCCCGCGGACTGTAGACAGGCTAGTATAACAAAAACAAAATTAGACAGTGTTATCTTGACAAATACCTGTAATGCTGGACTTGCGCCAATACATTACAGGTTTTGGAAGCTTTTCTACACAACAAATATAA
>JASANE010004523.1:0-15465 GCA_030248225.1 Trileptium ribeirensis
AGCTGCGTCACCGGTTATTACATTTAGTCATGTACAATTTTTAATAACAAGGCTTGAAAAATTAAAGTTGATGTTCACTACGTTTTTCGAAATACATCTTATTACAAATGTTGCTGTTGGGTTCTTTCGTAAGCCTAACCATTAGAATAGCCGCAAAACCATATGACTACTGCCAAAATGTTAGAGGCATTTAGGGTTATGTTTGACCTATGCAGTAGCATAATCAATTATATAAATGACGGAGGTTATGCTTTATCTCTGAGCCCAGGGTTTAAGAAATTTTAACATGGGAATCTTTAACACCAAATTAGCTTACGCAGGGCCATTATATATGCCTCATGAACCGATAATTATGCTGCACAATGAAATCAGAAAAAACTGATCTATGATTTTTAAGACACCTTGTATACAGCGGATAAAAATAGCGTAGACAAATTTATTTTTCTGCTTAAGATTTTTATTATAAGCATTTTAATTTATATCATTTTTAGTATTGATTTAGTTCTTGTTTCCGTGATACTAAATACATAAAATGCGGATAGGGGGGCGGTCTACTCTCTGAGGACTCAACACCCGACGAGTTCCCCGCTCGCCGACCGTCTACCCCCCAAAACCCGCATGACTTCGACACCTATGACATGCATGCACACAGGGGGTTACTTCATGAGGTATCGGACAGTTTCGGCAGCGCAAAGCGCCGGTACCCTGACTTGTCAGCAACCTCCCTTGGCGGCAAAGCAGGTTTCCAAACATCTAGAAGGCGAAAGCGCCGCACCCTCGCTGCCCCGTTCAGCCCAAAGACCCTTTGCCTCCGCTCCCCCTAGCGTTGAAGGCGTCACACCACCGCTATCCACCCTAGCACCGAAGGCGCCGCTGCCCCGCCAGCGCTGTAGGCGCTTGTCTTTCGCATTCGGCGTTTAGAGGCGAGGAGCAAGGCGGGAGGCGATGATATTCGAGACAACGCGAGTAAGGGCGAAAGTTTCCCTGAGTAGCCAGAGTGTAATGCATGCCATGCCGTTCTCGATATACTAAGACTAAGTGGAGCTGCCGACCTCGAAACTCCATCTCTAAGGTGTTCTTTTTTCAATTCCTGCTGTCTCCCTTTGGTACAACGTCGAATATGACCTCATAAACATGCGTGAAAACGAGTCAGAATTTAACCATATCTTAACACTCCTCGACGTCTTCTCATAATTCTTAGTTTGCCTGCCAATAGTTGGAAGGTCCGCAGTGGAAGTGGGGAAGTTGTCTGTGATATATTCCTAGATAAGGGGTTTCCAAATACCACCTCTACGGATCAGGGTCGACAATTCATAAATTCTATTATTAAAGAATTGATGGAAACCAACAAAGTGGAAAAGCGTGAGTGTTGGACCTGTCATGCAGTTGGAGGGACTCGCTATAACCAGACGATGAAGACAACTCTCTTGAAGATGGTTGGTGACCAGTGCAACGAGTGAGAATACTTTATCTAACAAAACCTTTGTGTCTGCAGGGCTCATCTTTAAGAGTCTTCGAAGCCCAGTACTTTCGTCTTGATATAGGGGTGCAATCCCCATTGCTGGAGAGGGCTTTCGGCCTAAATCTGTTGAGAAACTATTTCAGTATCGAAAGGAATATTATAAGCTAAATGCGAAAGACAACATTGCAAAAGCCAAAGAAAAGCAGAAACAATGCTATACAAAAGGTAAACAGTTAGCGACGAACTTCCACGCAGAAAAATAGTTTGGACGAAAAGCTACAAAGCCGGAAGAAATGGCAGTAAAATTGGAATAGTCTGCCTCGGGACCGCGTAAAATCGTCAGTCTGCTTGGAAGAAATAGAGCTAGGCTACAAAACATAATGATGAGTCAAGTACTAAAATCTACAACGGCTTTCGAAAATGTGAAACCTGTTGTTGCGCGATGGTGGCAATGATTAGCTGACTGACCAATCGTGGCCGTCGAACCAATGGTCGTTAACTAGAAGTCGTCCAAGGATAATAGGCCAACTTAAAATCTGTTAAAAACAGTCCAACATGAACAATGCTGTTTTGATATCCTGGATTCCACTCTACAGAGCCAAGGGTTCAGTCCCCTTTTCTCCGAATATCAGACTCACTGCTCCCTTTTAGACCGAAGACATACAGGTAAGAAACCGAGAAAAACTACCACTCATCATGAGCGGATCCGAAGCTAATTTTGGGCTTCTGCGAAATTTCGTAGCAACAACCTTAAATCTCACTGAGGCTTCAATAACCCGAGTCAAAACATGCACGATTACTTGCAGAATTGGAGTAAGATTAACGAGAGTGAATGGGTGACGTATCCCGAAACCGTGGCTACTGGGCGTTAACATCACTGCATAGTCGCGTCAAAGCATGGCAAATGTTCCGACTGAAGAAAACTTCTCGAAACAAGGACGCCCAGCTATAGACTGTCCAGCGGAGACGAGTTCAACGACGTTCGCACTGTAGTCACAGAAATAAATCTTTTAACGTGTATACTCTAGGAAGTTATTCTTTCATTGGTTTGTTTAAACAGTAGGACCTTCATTAGTTTGCGATTACAATCCCTTGAGAAAACTGCTAAGATTTTATTTATAACTCGACGAAGAATTCCAAATATACAGGTACAAAACACTCCAGCTGCGTTGCATGACTACTGCAAGATATATAAAAACGCCGGATAAAAACTCTACAAATGTTGTACATAGTTGCGTCCAACTGCAATATCCTTATATCTCTCCCCATTGGTCTCGCTCAACAATTAACACACCGCATGTTTATTGGTTCACATATCGGCGTTAAAGTCAACAGTCTATATACAAATCAAAAAGAACATTAAACAAAATCGCAATAAAGTATATAGAATATAATGCTTGTGGCACAGAAATTTTATAATGTACGAGTATACATTTGCACAAGTTGCATCGTTGATGGTTGTTTCGAAGGAAGCAAGCGAACGACGATGTGTATGCGTGACTGTAATAGGATCACTGTGGAGTGGAAAACATTGCTTTAATAGTTTAAATAGCTATAGGTGCTTCTACAGGAACAGTGGGTCGTTGATAATAGGTGCATTGTTAATAGATATTGGGAATTCTAAACGTGTTTGTTCCGCAGTTTTTCAATCAATATATAGTTGTAGTCTACCTGTGAATCACAGAAATACTCTATAAGCATAGAATACCTATTTAAATTATTTACTCCAGCTTTCCGTTAACTCAGATTAGATGCGAATTCGACAGTATCTCTTCTTCTATGCGAAAAAGAAGACAGTGTCTAGTATACCATGTAAAATAACTATAATTGATGGTCATGTCCTGCACACTATTATCTTCGATATCATGCAAGCCATATGGGTGTACAGACTTTACGTACGGAGGGCACTTCCTAAATTAGACAATGCATAAGTAGAGACGGACAGTCGATAACGGTTACGACGCCACAGTTGCCTCCTCAACCGCTAATAAAGCAGCTTTCATACGCTCAAATTGTTTGCTCAAACTTTGACTGTGATTTTTAAAGGAAATTTGAGATGTTTCAAAATGTGAGCTCAAACTTTTTCAAGCTATACATCTCGTCGATGATTGGCTAAAATAATATTCTTGAAAGGTTTGAATAGTGTTTGCACGTTCAAATTTGCCATAAATGCAAGAAAGGTGCCTTCAAATTTTGATCAAAAATTTGAGCGTGTAAACATCTTGAGCCGGGCTACTTCTGATTTCTTTCAGTAAAGCTAAACGATTTCGTTTCAACTTCTTACTGCACTTAATATTCACAAGTATATACATCTGTAAAACAGGATACATCTGTTAAAAATAACGTTATAGTATTCTCCAGATATGGCTAAAATCACGATCAATTTTGAGTTGCATAGTTCGCGATCAACTTTATAGTTTGTATTGCTAGACAAATACTATCATAGTCTCATTATTCCACTATTTATTATCATTATTCAACAATTCCTAGATTACAGTATATAAGCATAAGCAGTAAATGTCATTTTCAAATAGAAGATGCATCGTAGAGATAGTTGGGTGAACATAAATATTGATGGACCGTAAAATTTGACACCACATGATTCATATAGATTGAACAATCCAAAGATTTTGAGGTGAGATTTGTTATTTTCGATTATTCTTACTATATGTTATGTTACATTAAACCCAGGCGTACCATACGAATTGTTGAGATTTGTGAAATGTAATTATTTTACTAATTTCATGTCACGTATTTTTCTCGTTGTAGAGTATCAGGAAAAATATGAAACGAGTCGCAGCAGCTGATCTGCAGCACTCTGCTTTCCCTTTTCCCGACAAACACAATCTGTATAAAAATATTACTATATGCCTCAAAGCTTCAGTTGCTGCTAAAACTACAATAGAGTGCCACATACTCATTAAATAATAATGACAAGCTAGGATATGCCCAGTAATTAACTTTATAGTGCTTAAATGAACAAATATATATAAATAACTACGGCAATATTTACAATTATTATTTATTCATATTTTAACAAATAAATGCAGAAAAAAATAAATTAGTGACATCACAACAACTAATAACAAGAAACTCAAATATAACAATAAACATAAAATATACCTAAAATCAAAAAATCGAAGACAATAGACAGTACACAGAAAACAGAACAGTGTATTGAAATCGAAACACCGTCAGTACAAGGTTTCTTAAGCGATCACCCATAATCAGTGACCAACATTGATCTTATCATCGGAAGCATATTATGATTATGTTAATGGCATTCAAATCGCGAACAGAGTGATTCCCACCAACAAAAAACAGGATTGCCTCAGACAGTGGAACTGAAATATGAGGTAGCTGACTATTGAAGATGATAAAAGCTGTTTATTACAGCGTTCGTTCTTCTATGTGAATTATAAAAATTAAAACCTACAATGAATTGTCCTAAAATGGTAGTATAAAATATAGGTGATAGCTATGCGACTTTTAGCGTTACTGATATAAATATTTTCAGACGATGGCATGTTTCAGTGCCCACGTCGTGGCAACTTTCGACATTCGAGGTTTTACTCAATATTTTCTATGAACTCGACACAATCCACAACCCATGTCATGAGGACTAGTTTTTCAATGATTTATCAGCATTTAAAAACCAGAACTTCCGCAATACCGAGCGCCATTTTTGGCATTACAATAATTTCAAAAAAAGCCCGCTCAAATGTTATCAGACAAACACGCACACAGCGAAAATATGGCTCAAAACTTGCACTGATCCCCGTGTCTGCGTTACACAATTATTCACAACCTACAACAAACTACGTAGTCAGAACTCCTCCCACACCATAACAAGAGGAGCCATAAATTAAAAACCAATCTCCAAACAAAAATTCTTAACGTAAATTTAAGCCAAACTAATCTGTCCATTCGCATGTTGTAGAGTACAAAGGTTTATTACATATCTTTACGTAGGCGTAGTAGTAGTTAGCAACAGTGATAACATGTGTTTTGCGCATGGCAAAACAATTAATATATATTAAAAAATGAAAATTTATATACTAAAATTATTCACATTAACATAGAGAACAACAATTACGGTTATACAGATTTATCCAGGCGTTAAAAAGGCTATTTAAACCATTGTTCTGTCAACGAAACTACAACTAAATCTATTTCAACCAAACACATGCACTGAGTATGCATACAATTTTGTGCGGAATTGATAGCCATTTCCATATAACATACGACAACATGTAAGGCTAGAGTGATTTCAGTTTCGACTGTCCTTAGCTACCACACTACCTTCATTCGAGACTATTTTACTTAAATGGCGAAATACGTACAGTAACAATAGAGCCATCTGCCCGAATACACGACAAAAACCGAACCAAACCCTATAAACAACTTATGAATTACTGAAAATAACAATGCAAGTGTTCAAATGCGCCAATCCTTTGTCTAGCTAATACGCGTTTCAAAAATTACGAAAGAAAATAAAACCAAAAATTGATTGTGCAAAGAATGGCGCAGTAATTTGGGACATTCTGAGCCAACCGTCAGTAAAACGTATCACCACAACTACAGTCAGTGACTTCGACTGATGTAAATAAAGAACGTAAATTAGTTACATAAAGAAAACATCTAGTCACACCGTATCCACTTAAAATCCGTTATATGATGCGGTTTGTTAGTCTATGTGAATATTATGTAGACTAAACGAATGAATATTGGACAAAAATCGATTAAAACTCTATAAGCTAATGATAGTCGTGGGTGAAGTAACTATTTAAACGAAAACAAAAGTAATTCTATTCTCGCAGAATACTGACAACAGCGATGATTTTTCACTTTGCCATAAGAGAGTTTGATGTCAGATATAAATGGTCCCAAACATAAAAAGATAAAAACACACATACATTTAAATCATTTTCTTCAAAACAATTGTTTTTCACCGAGGAACCTGTTTTAGAACAGAATCTAGGCAACAGATAACGTTTAAAATGCAACTATATCCAACAGATCCCTAGCGTATAAAGTAAAGTTCACCCCTCTCGAATAATTGTATGCTTTGTTTCTCTAAGCCTATGTCTAAACTTGAGCTTTGCGGGGCGCACAAACTTTAGGTTTTTGTTCTACTGTACTCATGTCAACCCCCATTATACAGACGGGGAACTTGACATCATAAAAAAATTTGAGCATATTAATCAGATTTTGAGTTCATTCAGTCAGGCATCCAAGCATTATACCATTTGGAAAAGAACTAAATATATAGTTCATCTAAATATATTCTTTAACACAACAAAAGACAAGCCAAATATTCTTAAATAACGCAAAACCCCGCACGAATTTTTTTATCAATTTTTACAAGTAAATACAATTTCCATGTGACCTACTTCTAAGCGATGGAACATATAAGAGAGCGTGAGCACCAAGAAAGTTACAGAATGCTGCCAAAATTGCAACCGCTTTCGTCAACAAAATATAGTGTACGGCGAAATTTTACAAACATGAATGTTGTAGTGACAATAATAACCAAATTAGCGGCTTTGATAAATTGGATGATAATGAAGGTGTTATGTGGTAGCAAAATGAAAACGACTGGACACTATATGATGGGGTTATGTGAGATTGACATGGGGTATTCGTGGGTTCAAAATCGAAAATTTGACAACAGTTTTATCTGTAAAAACCTAATTAGATTTAGGCTATTGTATTTTCATGCGTGCTGTCTCAACAGCAAGAGTACCATATTGATTTGTCCCTTTTCAAGACAGGCGTTGCGCTGCAAAATATTCTTTACTGAAACTGCAATTACCCGTATGGGGCAACTGTAGCCCACGGATGGGGTAATTGTGGGTCATCACAATTTGGTGGCAATTTAGTATGTATATGTAGCTGCAGTAAGTGAACGCAAAATGCATATTTCCAAAAGTCCCACTACGTAAACGAACACAATAATAATTGTTATCGATGTCGATACAGGAAAGATATATACAGTATAACTATTCTGTCTGAAAGTGCGCCCGTATTCGAGAGTTGTCCGAACCCGAGCTTTGTCTTCTTGCGAGAAGTACGTCACATACAGGACTAGATCAGTGTTGTACCATAAATCCTTACAGTATAACACAGAATTCATAGAACGAACAACCAGAAAGCGTCGCTATTCATAATTTAATACGTTTTGGCTGACAGTTCACTAGTCCTCCGCGAGGACACTGTGAATCCTTGGGTGTAAAAAACTGTTTCGACACCGATCATTAGCCGTGTAGCAATGGGACCACGAAAGTTCGTGACCGATAGGCAATTGATGTCACTTCCTTTACTTTAGATTTGATATAAATTTTACCGTGTGTCGAACATCGAACAGTAGTAAACTTAACAACTACGTATGTTTTCAAAGGCGTCAATCACTGTGAATCGATTCGCTTCGGCTTAAACGTGGCTGGGTGAACACGAGACGTTTGTAGCAAGCCAATTTCATCCGGTTAGCGGAAACCGACGGGTCGGATTTGTGAAACGGTCTTTTAGGGCCGCAGTAGGATTGTACAATAAAGCGAAAGCTTAAAGTGTACAGTCTGACAAAAGCCGAAATAAATGTCACATCCTGACGGCTGTGACAAAAATAACGCCCATAATACAAACAGAACAGATCCACCTGGACTTCACTTAAAAAGCAATCATGAGATGTTATCGCCGAAATACACAATTATTTTGTATGCCATCAACACCACAAACGAAATTCTTAAATAGGAAATGCGCAAAGTGACGTTATCACAGATACCTTGCATATTTCTGTATTATAACAACGTATAATAGTTCTACAACGACTGAACTGGATTGTTATAAAATTGACAAAATCCTGTCATTTTAACAAAAACTTGGAAGTTTTATAAACGTTCATCTATCTAGCCAAATACAGTCTTTTCAAATAGTCCGCCAGTCCAAATTTGATCAATTTTGAAGATACAACTATAATTGTAGTACCATTCGGATTAAGCGATACGAGCTGATCTAGAAAATCATTTTTTGATTTTTGAGCAGACAATTTCTTATTTTTTAGTTCTCTTGGTGCCCAAAACTTTCGAAAAAAAAATTTGTTGACAAATGCATAATTTTATAATTATTCGAGCCGCATTGATGAGTTGAGTCAAATGATGCAAAATCAACTGAATGAACCCATGGCTTAAGGAGTTATTTCCATTTATTTGACAACCTAGGCGTAAGCTTTATCCTAAATCTAACACGTTAACACCTGAAGAGATTGGGCTCGTCTCGTCTGACTCAGCTCGTCAACGCAGTTCGAATAATATATAAAATTATGCATTTATAGAAAAATTTTTTGAAAATTTTCGGCACCAGGAAAATCTAAAAAAATGCAGCGAAATCGGTATTTTCTGAACAAGCTCGCTGAGCTGATTCGAATGGTGCTAAAATAATTATTGTTGTATCTTCAAAATTGACCAAATTCGGGTTGGGGCTGGGGGTTAACCGAAAAATCTCCTAAACGGTTGGAGTAGCCTGGACGATTGCTTACACTTCGATTTTACCAACACACATTTTACCATGCAGGAAGATATCGGTGAGCAATATCCTATCGCAGATTGGACTCGATGTATATTGAGCTGCTACGTAGCATAACCTCACAGAGTGGCTCATCGCCATCCATAAAAAATAAGGCATGATATGCTAATTATTTTTGTAATCGATTACGGTCTAAATACAGCCAGCACCATAATAATACATTGGCAGCCTTAAAGAACTAACACCTGTTGTCACGAAAGCGCCTATACAAAATTGTCCCCTAAAAGCAGTGGTGCACGGCTGAAATTTACAGATCGCGACAAATCATCTATTGTATTTTCAGAACCACGATTCCGATTATCGAAAGAAATATACGTGATGCGACAAATCCCACAAAATAACATCATTATCAACCAATACACGATTTGCCAGGTCAATACAGGAACAGTTTCTATAACCATTTAATCACTTATAACCAACACATTAGTACTACCGCTATGCTGAACACAATTTAGCTTATTTAATCATTCATTACCAGACATGTCCGTCGCAACTGCAGTACGATATCGCGTGTTGCAAAACCAACGCATTTTCACGTCGCTGGATTTCTTGCATCATTCTCACTAGGAATATCATGTACGCCAGCCTAAAATAAACAAAATACACGTTTAGAGCAAAGACAAATAATCCGCAACACGTGCAGTATGAATGCAGTTTTTCAACCGTTCGAATTTGCCGTTTCGATACGAAAGAACTCTTCTTCAATCGAAATAACATAATTATATGCAGACTAGACCCTCTGCATGATATTGGGTAATTGTATAATTTTCTTTTAGCTTTATTTCCGAAAAAGTCTAAACCCTAAAAGCCTTTTAGACAGCGCCAGCTTAGGGAAAAGTCCAGTTTGCTGTAAAAGTTCCAGTAAGCATCAGCAGTAAAGATCGCTTGACAACGGGACAATTACACTTTCATATTTAATGTCTGCATGGACCTAGGTTATGCAGCCAACGCAGTGAGTAATTGGAACTTAAATTAGCTAGAACCGGAACTTAATTTTTAGCCGCAACCGGAACCTGCTCTTCTCAATAAGGTAAAATAAAAAGAAATATTAATACGTCATTTGATGTTGGAAGTGAATGATGGGCATATATGGTTATATTACCAGCTATACTCTTTAATTTCGCTGCTTTAAAATCATTTGGGTGTGTCGTTGCCCCTGTGGGGTCCTGCACGAGACTACAAAATGCTAAATTTTGACTACAAAGTTGTGAAATTGTGGCAGTTTTCCATTAAATAGTTATATGTACATTGATGGCTAGATGGGATATAGATTTTTCCGTACGAGTTGTGTTGCTGGCTGTGATAAATCCAGTTGTACTTACGGCGCAGGCAGCCAACTTTGCAAGTACTACGGTCCTACAATATAAAAAAAATTTAATTGTAGTTTTCTTGAAAGTTGTGACTTTATAATTTAGACTGTTATCGCCTACGTTATGTTTTAGTTTACCAATTACAAGTCACGTATGATTACTAGAAAAATCTGCTGGACGTAATCGAAAATTTTCCAGCTTGCATCAGGAAACCGACAAACGAATTGCTTTCGAAGTCTCAAATCGGGATTAGTCTTCGCGAGTCTGTTACAAAATACGCGGCCAAAAGCTTTAACTGAAAGACAAAATTTGGCAGCTGTTACAAGATTGACAGTTTCGCGTCAAATCATGTGCCTCCACTTAGAAAGTATGCCCATTTTTCCACACTTGTCAGAAAAAGTCATTAATATGTGATGAAAATTACAGTTATTGTTTCTTTTAATGTACTACGGGTGTATAATTATAGAATTTCCATACTTTTAGCAAAAACTGAGGAAGCTCACTGTCGACCATCAATGACCACACACTAGCCACCGTCCCCAGTTCCCATGCCGAGTGAATTACTGTTGTTAGACAGTCCTCTGTATTGTGAAATACTCGAAATTTCCTTAGATTGTGTTATAAGAAGTATATGAGAAAAACTGATTGACACATTTCGCACTATAGTCTGTCCCAAGTTACTAAGTAGGACCCGCTGGGTTATAACATATAACAGCACAGTAAACAAATCCTTGATTATAGAGTACATACTTTAAAAATTATAAATATGCTAAAGTTTGACTGAGTAGCGTATGTTTCTTTGTGCTTTATAAACTGTATAGTAGAGATCGAAAAATGTATGATGGAAAATTACAAGAGCTAAACGAAGGTACCTTTGTGAACACAAAGCCAGTATATATTTCGTTTTTTGTTTACAGATAGCTTCATGAATACTGTTTCAGTTAACGTTTTGTTTGAAAGCTACATTTGATTGAAATTAAAAACTTTTATTGCAAAATACACCATGCACATTGTATCTAAAAACGTGAAACCGGAACATCGATTCCTGCAAAACTTAGCTGGAATCAGAACTCCAATTCTGCCGTAACCGGAATCCCGGTTATTCCCTCATACTGTAACAAAACTTTTCAGAATTGCTGAAACAAAGCAGTATCCAGCTTTTAAAAACGGCATTGCCGGTTGATACTCTCGCTAGTACACAACGCTGCATAATATTATATTTCATGACAAAGAGGTGAGAATGATGTTAACATCATCGTAACCAGTAACGATAGATTATTTTCCAGAATAATGTTTTAACGTATCGCCATTGGGACATCAGGTTGTCGGTTCAGGGACACGAACCCGCTTTGTTTAAATTTCTTACGAGGGCTGTGGATACGTTTGAATTCAAAATTTTTTAGCGCTGTAATGAAAGAAGCGAGGTGTTGACACGACACCGACAGCTCATCAGCGACTGCAAGCGTCTACTCTATATAGCTGTCCTTCAGCAAGAGGACTGTCGGTTGCAAAATCGCAGTTATACCAGCTGGCATAAATATGCTCACTTAGCGAAAGAGAGAATAAACTGAAGTGCATATAATGTCTTCTCGTCAGCATCGTAAAATGGGTTTGTGTTCGTGGCTTCTTATACTGTAATACTGTATAACAAATCTACGGGTGGGAATAAGCATCTGACTAGTATAAAGCTCAAGTTATTATCAGTTGGGATGAAAAACTTGACAGTAACAAACTAGCCCCTAGCGAACACCCGACCCATATTATCGATCAGCCAGCACCACAGCTCTGTGTGTCTGACGTCCCAACCCCCAGATAAAACCAATGCAACTGAATTTATCTACAAGAAGCCATCGGTTAAATATATACTAACACTTTCTCAAGGTTATACAACGTATATAACATAAGTACCGTTTGACATAAGCCACTGCTGTTGTACAATCCTATTCCGTTTTGCTGACCACTGTTGTCGTTGCTGATGCCGCTGGTTTGCAAATTTGTTTCGCTGCAATGATCCATGACGCCGCTCGTTACAATCGAGAAGCGGTATTTTATTTGTTCGTTTTGGCAGTTTTAACCCAGTGGCATTAACAGTATCGTAATTACTGTTACGAAGTAAATCTTTGTCAACGTTAACAGAATGTGAAACTAAAATACATTAATTTATCAAACTTATTTGAAACGCTGCGTATATCCTCTGATTACTCCACTTTCGGTATATATGGAAAGCATTTCAAAATTCGAAGCTCAAATGTATAACATGTTTGTGGGTCAAAATGTCCTCGCAATATATTACGCGCAATATCTGTTTCAAAATGCAGTTTTAATGAGGGTTTCTCTTATTTCTATCATCTAAGAAATCGTCCTACTCCAGACAGATTGATGTGAGAAATTCAGTATTAAAATTTGCTTTTACATATTCGTTATATCAAAAACGCTATAACATTTTGTCAAATTTATACAGTATTTTATAATATAAAATCCACCAATCTTAACAAAATATTTAACAGCAAAAACTGTTCAAATTGAGCTCACTATTTAGATTTCTAATAAATTTGGCGCTGTTTTCAAAAATCGAGCGCTCTAATTTTGCCGAAAAAAGCTATGCCCTCTTAAAAATCACTAAAAAATGAATTGCATACTTTTAGTCATGTTTTTTGCTTTTATTTTATACACAACTAATGTTGTTTATGTAACAGCTATCAAAAGAACTAGTAAACTCGCGCTTACCAAAAACTGATCTTGGGACCTGTTGGGTAAAGTGATTGTGCTAATTTGCCAATTATATAGCATAATGTATTCTTTAAGCATAACGTGCTAGTGTATTCCCAACTACGGGCTTGAAGATACGCAAGAAAAAACCTAAATCATTATCCCGAGAATATTGAAATTGCATTGCATACACCCAAGAGCTTTTAATCTTAAATGAGCACCATGTATTAGTTTCATTTTAATGATTGTTTTACTGATGAGTATGACAGTTGAACAAAAGCGGATCAAGCCAAAACGTGTGCATGTCAGAGGTCATGAGTCGTGTGAGGAAGTTTATCTGTCTTTTTGCATTTCATAAATATTACTTGTGGGGCATTTTGTCCCTTGCATTCTGTTCCCCCCGAAATACAGGGTGACATAAAATGTCCCCACCCCATGAAATAGTGACATTTGTCCACCCATGAAATGTATACGGCACAGATGAACGGTCTCCAATGAAATACAAATTGACAGCGCAAATTGCACCATAATCTTTGGCTTGATGAGGTTTTAATGACATGTGCCATACCCTTCACTAAAACATCAATTCTTGTTTCCCCGTATATATCGCAATCGTGAATGATCAGCAATATTAGTTGTCTTCGTCATATAATTTATAATCCGACGAATATGTTTTCCGCATTTACTATAACGATACCTACTAGTATTCGCAAGCGCAGATGGAACGGATCTTCTCGATAATGTCCGCTGATCGCTATGTAATACATTATATATATACACTGGGCTCTCCATTCGCTGAAAATTTTGTCAGGGGGCATGAACTGCCACAGGGCATTTTTCCAAGAGAAAAACGGTTAAAAATCGCGTCAGAAACACTGCCAAAATGGTTTTGATGGAGAGGAAAAGCGATAGCGATTTTGAAGCAAATTTGGGCAAAATTTGCGAAATTTTTGGCTTCAGAACGGAATTTTAGTACAAATTTTGATCAAATTTTATGTACTTTGGACCGATTGGACACAAAAAATTTTAGAGAAGCGGTGAACCGGGGGGAGCCCAAAATGTTGCCAGAGGCCATGAACCGGGGGCACCTGTTCTGAACCAGGGGGAACCGAAAAATGCCAGCCCCCAATTTGGAGAGCCCAGTATACACACAAAATATTAAAGTTTACATACAAACACGACAATTACGGCATTACAATTATAGCACTCGTATACATAACATAAATTTTTGTTCTCTGCTGAACCTTTCACTTGCTGATAAAGACTCAAGTTACATTAGTACAACCGTGTCATCTTGAATTTTAATTATAGATAACTGCAACAAGGGTATTTTCATCTGGTAAACGCTGCAATATTTTCAAAAACACTGGGTGATTCTGCACATGCAGTGCTCTAATTTCTAACGCAATATTACCTGTATCCAAACTTAAAAATTGACCAGTACCAGCTCACTTATATGTGCGGTGTGACCACAAATATTAGTAATAACTTTGATTTACAGTCTGACTCAACATGCAAACCTTCGGTGGCGAAATTTCTAACCGCAGGGAAAAATTCAAACAAATTTTAACACGAGAACACAAGCAATACGTACATTTATAAATACTGACCCGCAGTGTTCTCAACCACAGCTAGATATAGGCGCACTAGCGTCGTGAAAATACACCGTTTTTTGTACTAAGTTCATAGCTTTGCAAAAAAGTACAACACATACTAGTATTCTGAAACAAGGACACCTCTCTAGTTGTGCCTTTTACCGCTTTTACGTATGTCCACGGCAAAGCTATGACGTCGATGATCTAAATCTTTTTGTTAATACTGCTAGAAAATTTCAAATTACAAATTACGTGTTATTACTATATAGCGAGGCGGAAAAATTCTTTTCCATTTTTTCCAAACTCCAATAAATAAAGACCAATATTCAAGGTAACGTGGAATTGCGGTGCCGAGATGCTTTCATGCGCATAAACAATACATATATTTTTAGTACTAACTTTCAAAAATGTTTTAAGCAGGGTTTATGCGCTTAATAGCCAGCCGAAAACCGTCAATTTTAAAGATACATCATTAATTCTGCTTCCGTATGCGAATAGCGCATGTGTTGATGCAACTCAGTTCGTGAACTTGGTCCAGAAAAATGTCCGCTAAAACTATATTTATGGCAAAATGTTTTTTGCGATTTTTAGTTACCGAAATCGTAAGTCGAAAAAACCCGTAGTTTTACGAACGGTTCGAACCGCTTTGACGAGCCGGGTCGAATTATGTAAAACAAGCTGATTTTTATGGGTTAAAGAACTACGCTTAAGCGTTCGTTTCACATAAGTACACATAATCCGTTGAGCCATTAACGGATTCATCTGACTTAGGTAACGTTCGATTCAGTTCGACGAACGGCGGCGAATA
>JASANE010004524.1:0-25554 GCA_030248225.1 Trileptium ribeirensis
AGCAGAAGTTTCAGCCAAATTATTTATTTAAGAAGCTATATTGGTGTAATTATTTTACGTCTAATACGACACAAAACTATACGTTCACTGTGACAATTTGATTCAAATCTGTCATCTGTTCTTTCGCAAAACGGAGACTTGTAATTTCAGAATGAATGATTGCAGGAACTTTAGCACAGCCAACGGTAATAACTGCTAACATACCACATGCATGATCAAGGTCTGAGGTCCAAGGCGGTAGCTGGGACCTCAGGGGCAGGAAAGCCTTCGGCCTCCCATGGGTCAGCAGGTCGGCGGGGGCGGCGGTTTTGGGGTTATGGTGTATTAGGCGCCTATAATTTCCGCCGGCGCCGCCGGATGGGGGAGGGGGCTGGACGACCTGTGTGAAAGGGGGTCCGAGCCTTAAGTTGGTAATTCCCTACCACCTATAAGTATGTATGAACATATTGTCTTGGTGATAACTAAATAGATTCAGAGACCATAACCATTCTTAACTAGGTATTATCGTTGTATTACATCATGAGATATATGCGTCTAGATATCCGAATTTTCAGGGTACATAAACATGTAATTCCAATATTAGTTACAATTAAATTACATTAGTATTATATTCATAATATCGTGAATCCGATCAACATCGAACTATAATGAGTATAATTCTGCACTGAAACAGCTATTATCTAAACCTGAATGCGTAAAGTAGATAAATAGAATTGGTGATCTGATTACATCGCTACGAGAATGGCCTTTAATTATTTAGGACTACTAGCTGTCATATTTTTCTATGTCTTAATATTGCTAGTCGGGATATGGGCTGCCAAAAAGGGTCAAAAGGCAGCCGGACATCAGCAAGACGTCGAGGGTGCATTAGGTGAAAGCGATGACTTAATGTTGGCCGGCCGTGATATCGGCATTTTGGTAGGAATTTTCACAATGACAGGTTAGTTTTGTTGGGTTATTTATTGTTTAATATTCTTTCATATAAAACATTATAAAAGCTTGTTCAAATTTGGAATCTAACGCTTTCTTGCTCGAATTAATTTGTTTATATTGCAATGTTTGACAAACGAGAGTCGACAATGTGATTAAGTGCGGCGTACTCAAACCCTTTAACTTTTTCAAAGTTGTTGCTCGGCTTTTTAATAAATACTTGTAAAACAAGCGAATAGCAACCCAGGTGCAAACAAACGCTATACAGGAAACTCAGTTAACACATCGCTTCGGAATGTGCGTTAAAGCCATTGTACATGAGTGGACATGAAAGAGTAATACGCACTTTAATAGTAGCTAAGGAAGCTACTAAATACCTGTATGCGTAGTGAATTGACTGTTAAACTGTTTCAAAACAATTTCGCTGTGTATGTACTCAAGAAACTGAACTCCTGTTGGAAAAGTATCAATACTAACTGTTGTTCTATTTTTATAGCGACATGGGTTGGCGGTGGTTATATCAACGGAACAGCGGAAATGGTCTATCGTGACGGCTTGGTTTGGTGTCAAGCTCCGATTGGCTACTGTCTTAGTTTAATATTGGGTATGTTGGACTCTAGTCAAGCTGAGGCGGCGCATCGTTGTATTATTAAACAAGGAACAGCTTGGTGGCTGGGTTTGAGGAACGGTAGGCAATTCTGAGGCTAAATTTAAGGGCATAATTAAAAAAGCCCAAAGGCATTAGGTTAAATTAGCTTAGGATTAGTATATTGAGGATGAAACTACCAGTATCATTATGGTTCATGCACCAACAGCTTGACTTTAACTTTCTAGATAGTAATGTTTATATTGTCTACAAATTATATAATTTGGCTCAGTGTTTTTACTCACAGACTTCTAGAAATAATATACCGATCACGACACTTTGAATCATTTGCAAAAGCATATGCCTGCTTTGCAGGAAAATTACGGAGACCCAAAACGGACACCTACTGCGGATTACTTTAATTTAACTCACGTCGAGATTTTGTTAGTTAAAATACAGTATGGCGAAGCGAGACATCTCGAATTATTTTACGCTAAACTTGTCTCAATGACCAAATGTAAAACTAATATTTCACAAGCGACATCTTGTGATATTTGTCATGTTAACGAGAATCTATACGTTAAGACAAGTACATTTCACATCAAGTCAACCACTATCGCTAGCGAACATTGTCCGATAACGAACGATGGGGTGATATGCATCGAATTTTCTGTCCGCCATGTATAAGACTAGTGCAGCTATACCTTTTAGTGGTGTAATTAGGTCCTCCCTGTAATTTTTAAACAATTCGTTTGGCCATGCTCATTTGTACACCACTCGTAGCCGAATCGAATGACACCAAACATGAGTAAATTTTAAAAAACTAAAAATTTTAAGAATTTTTAAAACAATTTAAAATACATTAAATATTTGGTATTTTGCTGGAAATTATTACAGTAAATCGTAAATGAGTCCCAAGTGCATGAATAATAACACTAAATATTTTAAACTTTTCACAAATACAATCGAAACAAACAGGAACCTGAATTTTTCAGCGTGTTTCAAAAATTAGCCTTAAAAACTGGAGTATTTCATTAAAATTTGGGGGTTTTAAATATTCTAATATTTGGTATGACTTGTGTTATTTAATACGGAGAAAGGTGAATTTAGAAATAAAAGCTATTTTTATTTCAGTTGTGAAAACAGGCTAAGAATTAGTTGCTGAAATGACACTACATATATAATTCTATAAATACTAAAATCGTTCTCTTTGTTTAGTGCCCAGAAGTAATTTAATACTTTGGAAAGGTAAATTTTCAAGCTAAATAACATTAATATGGATAGCTAAAATTATGCTATTTAATCGTTTTCAAGAATATAGCACGAATATTTTAGTATAAAATTTAAATTGGTTCCATCAAAAACGAAAGCTGGATAAATGGTTTAAACTAAAATAAATTGTCGCGTTCCGATTCCGTTGCAGAAAAAGGAAAATCTGAACATATATAAACGGCAATTTTTCAGGTTATATTTTGCAACGAAGAAACCGAAATCCGAAATATAATTATTGAATTCCTTCACATCAAAAGAACTTGTTTCCAAAAACCAAGGCTTCATTCCTAAATAGCAATGGGTACTGAATCTGTTGAAAACAATGTTATGAAACAGTGTTATAAAACAAAGATATTATGGTTTATATAAAAAAGGGAGAACTGGCTTGCTAAGAAAACTTGACGCTGAAATCGCAAAAACAAAATAGACTATTTACTGCTCATTCAAAATGTTAGCACAAGCGTGAACAAATTTTGAATGAAAATCCGTAAATTGAATACTCCTACCTTAATAATACGCGACTAAACTAAAACTGACCCCGCCTATCATCCTATTTTTAAAATTGCCATATTTGTTGCAATAGAACCCTTCTTTGTGATTCCATAATGTAGCAAAAGTCATTTAAGAAGAGCTGTAATGTGGTATAAAATGGGTAATTTTTGGTTCGCAAATTAGTGTTAATGAAATCCACAAATTGTTAAAAACATAATTTTGTGAGTTTTAAGTTCGTACGTTTTCTTCGTGAACAGTGTTACAGGGAGGCATGGCTCGACACTTGGGGCGCAATAACTCAGCAACGGAAACTATTTTAAACATGTTGTTCAACATTTGAAATAATTAAAAACATAATTTTGTGAGTTTTAAGTTCGTACGTTTTGTTCGTGAACAGTGTTACAGGGAGGCATAGCTCGACACTTGGGGCGCAATAAGTCAGCAACGGAAACTATTTTAAACATGTTGTTCAACATTTGAAATAAAGAAATTTTAAACTTGTTCGTGAATGCAAACGTATAATTAAAATAAAATTTTTTCGCGAACACAAACGTATATTCTTAAGCAAATGTTGTTCGCGAAAACAAACGTAGTTCTTAAATAAATGTATTTTTGTACAGATTAGTTTGTCATAGAAAAATACGTAACCGACATCACTATGAGCATGTATTATTAAAGTCACCAAGCATCCTTTTTAAAATTAAAGTTGCGTTGGAGATAATGATTTATTAATCGTGCTCGCGCTATGTTCGAGTCTACAACTTATTAGTGAACATTTTATGGGTGAAAGTGTTCGCGAACAAGTTCTTTTATATATCGTATTCGGTTATGATTCCAGGTTAATAATTTAATGATTGTACAAATTTGTTGAAAATTAAGGATATGAAAATTGTTTGTTCGCGAACACTTGAACATTTGCAGAAAATTTAACACGTTTTGTGAATAAAAATTTATTCAATTTCATTTGAGATAGCAATGTTCCCGAATGCTGAAAACTAAGAATTTTGACCACGTTTGTGTTGGCGAATAAAAGCGAATCCTGAATTAGTCAATGTTCTAATTAGCAGTGAACCGTTTTCTATTAATAATAAATCGCCAAAATTCTGTTTCAAGACAGTTAGTAATTTCTAGCAGTTCTATCTATTTTCGTGTTTTTATATTTTCAGAAAAAAGCTATTGTAACTCTCACTTCAACTGTATCAGCGTAATGTCTAGTTTATAAATTATAATTCTCTTTAAATAGCTAAATTTTAGGTGGCTGGCTATTCGCTGAAAAAATGCGTTCGATGGGTTACGTAACAATGCTAGATCCATTTCAAATCAAATACGGTGAACGAATGGGTGGACTGTTGTTTTTGCCGGCGTTGTGCGGTGAAATATTTTGGTCTGCAGCAATACTTTCCGCTCTTGGTTAGTTTTATTTCGTATTGATGCTTACTGTGCTTGGTAGTCGATTATTGGTTCAATTCAATTCTTAAAATTTAGTTGAAATATGTAATAGATATATGTGGAACTTGATTTGTCTGTGATTTATCGTTTATAACAAGCAAATATATTTTTGTTTATTTCAAAATGATGAATACTTGTGAATTGTTAAAGTGTGGATAATAAACATAAATTATACAGTTTAATAAACGTTACAGAGCTGCTGATAATCGACTAACGATAAAGAGTTTAATAAACGTCAACATTCTATAAATCACTGAATGAAGCTGGCAATGCTCGCTTTCTTGTTAACCTAATGGTAAATTACAAAATTTTTGATGAGAATAACACTGAACAGCAAACTGTATTGTTGGAAAATTTGACTTCAACAAATCCGGCTCAATAAATTTTTGCTGCAAATCAATACCTGTTGACAGACGACTTTTCTGACAGATTCCATAACATTTTTGAAGAGTAATTTTAATTTGTATCTAATTGTTTACAAGCTTTATAGCAAGCTGTAGATAATGAGAAATGCCAATCGCAGCAGTAATAAAGAAAAATTTAGGTTTATAAACGTTCTCAGATGATGGGTTCGACGTGCGCACACAATATATTTGCTAGATGAAACCGTGGTGTCAAGATTTAATATAAGGCTTTTCGCCCTTAGATTATAAAACTGGACATAATTTAATTTTTGAACCACCACCAGGTTTGGCTGAATGAAAGGGGAAAATGATTTTTTTGTTTTCGAATAAATCAGTGCTTCTATTTTAATTTTTTAATCCTACGCTGCACATAAATTAATCCTGGTTTAAGCCCTACATAAAACCCTACCAAAATTCCAAAGTATGGCTAAACAGCTACGTGCAAAACAGTACGACTAACTTAAAGATAAATTTAATCTTGGCATAATAATTCTTATGAAGGAAAATCTATCGAATGTACAAGGAAACGTTCTTCGATGGTACTGATTTCCAACCTACTTGTTTCGTTATCAAAGACTGCAAACAGGGTGAGATAGCGAGTGTTTTTCAGGTGAAAATTAGAACATCAATACAATCTAGCACCAAAATCGTACGTTATTCTCAATACATAGCAGATTTTGGACAATTGTTCACTGATTTGCTGGTGTCCGCCTGAATAAGCAAACACTCTAAAAATTAGCTCATCTGCATGGGGAAATAGGCAAATGATCATTTAGATACCATCTTTCGGATATTTTCTTAAGTAATTGGTGGATGCAGTGTACTAGTTGTCGAGCGAGGCAACTCAGCAGTTTTATGTCGAAATTTGATTAGACAACTTGGCTGATCCCATTGCCATTTAGCTTGCTTAATAGAATTTCTGAATGTCTGTGCAACACTCCATACGGTATACGCCATTATTTGGAAAGTTATCTTTGCTGTCTGCACCTTCTAACGGGTGACATCCGTTTCATGTGTTCATTAGCATATTTAACAGACACGTAGCCAGTCTTATGTTGTAGGGGCAAGCAAGCCAAATTACTTTTTGGGGGAGGGGACAATTTTAATTTTAGGTAAAATTTAACCTACCTTTGTAAAAGTCAAAGGCTGTTGAAAGAATATCTGTACTAGGGCATGAAAGGGTTAGTGATGCGACTGACTAATTTTTCATTAACCCTTTAACTCCAGAGCTAGTGTGTGTATTGAAAAATGTTTGACAAACTGCAGCCCACATCGCATGCATAAGAGCGGCGTACGCTAGCCACTGAGCTAGCAGGGAGCTGTTGCTCGGTTTTCAAGCAGTCTCACAATGGGAACGAATAAACAACGCGCGTTCGAAGATACGCAACATATACTTAGTTTACACAAAGCTTTGCAATATGCGCTAAACGCTAGTTGACAGAGTTGGGCAAGAAAAGATTATGCAAATAAAGCAAATCCAATACAATTCTCTTAGTTGTAGTTGTAGGTTAAAATTAAAAGGGAAATCTGTAGTTTACGAATACTAGATCGACTGTTTACTCGGGGGTGGAGGGGTGAACATAGTCTCAGAGGCGTCGCCTCCTCTGGCTACGTGCCTTATATTTTAAAGGTGAGAAGTAAAGCCCGAAGCCTGGCCTGGCGCGCGGATCGGGCCTCAATCTTGGAAGCAACGGGCCGGGCGGACTTTGTTTGGAAAAAGCCCGGCACGGCCCTTTTAGGCCATTTTGTCATTGCTAGAAATAGTTATTTTTATTGTTTATAGACTAGTGCTGAGGCGAAGAGTTGAGAAGAAATTTTTTGACACGAGCTGGTTTTTCGTTTTTACTAATATTGTTATATAGTAACGAAACGGACCGGGATGGGCTTGGCGTAGCAATTTTACCAATCGGGCATGGCCGGGCCGGGTCTACCTCTTCACCAAACGGGCAGGGCATTGATCTCGGAAAGAAAAAGGCGTGCCAGGCCGGACATAGCCGCATCGCATACGGACCGGGCCTTGAAATTCAAACCCATTCTCACCTATATTATATTTACAAATCTTGCAAACAAAATAGTGTTAGGGTAGTATCCAGTTCAACGGTAATCTCAATTCGGGCCATCGCGAATACTGGTCGATCACTGTTACGATATATCGCTTGCCGTCTCTCGGCTTTATCGGACCAACGATATCGATGTAAATCGTTGTTTCGCCGATATTGGCTCGATTGGCGCGGCTTAGCAATCCTCGCAGGTTTTAACAATATTGCGAACGTCTTCTCTTATACCCGGCCAGCTATACGACTGGCTAATCATAGCCAACGTCGGTCGGTAGCCTGCAGTCGAGAGGCTGTGACACGAGGCAAATGCACGTAGTCGAAATGTTATCGGTGGGAATGGACGATTCTTGTCGTCGTACGAAATTTTTTGCCGCTGATAAACGATCGTTGAATCGGCACCTATATCATTCATCTGTAAATGTTTTTTCGTCGAGTTGACCATCCGCGATCTCATCAGTCATCGGAGTGGCTCGAACTACAGCAATTGTTGTGCGCGAAAGACAATCGCGGCGGTGTTTTCGGGACCAGCGACGTGTCGAATCGTAATCTCGAATTCGGATATATATAACGGCCATCGGCACTGTTGATGGCTGGGATTATTCATGTTGAAGCAACAGATCAGTTATGGTCGTTAGAGTCATTCATTATCGATTAGTCAGTCAATGTGTTTGAGACTTTGAAAAATTACCAGCACTTCACAGTCGGCACGTGGGTTTCTTTCGTTTGCTGTCGCTCAACTTTCGAAAAAAGAAAGCGATTGGCACAGCTCGCCGTTGGGAATTTGATGTGTCTGTCGTGATGACGAATTGAGCATCATGTTGATGATAATATTGAGTATCATCAATATGATCATATTATCATATTGATAATAATTGAATCCGGGTCGATTGATCACCTCAACATTGCGTGTTAGTGGGCGAATTCCATCCCTAAAATCTTCCCGCCTACTAATTCGACTGTCCGCTTGAAGAGTTCGCATTTGTTGCGTTTAAGTTTGAACTCATAATCGAAGAGACGTGCGAATGCGCGGTTAAGATCTTTGCGATGTTCATCGTCGGTAACACTTGCCACAAGAATATCGTGGATGTATGTTTTCACGAATGAAATATCGCAGAATGGAATGGTATTCCGATAGCCGTCTTTTCGATGTCTTACGGTAATATCTGAATCTGATAAAATGCTTTGCTGCGAAACTGAATGCTAAAGACTCGACATCTAGATAATTCGTTGGTGATGTCGTTGAGGTTCGGCATCGGATACCGATCAAGCACTGTGCGAATATTGAGATTGCGATAGTCGCCACATGGTCGCAAACCGCCATTTGATTTCTCGACTCAGTACAGTGGCGTTGCCCGGAGCGACTGTCCTGGTTGCACAATCCCGATATGTTTACGCTAGGCGTATTCATCTTTTGTTGATTGAAGTTTGTCGCCGAACAGTCTACGCGGCTTTGCAAAGCATCACGGACCACGGCTAACGAGAGTTCAGGTTGGTGGTTCCGCAAATACGGACTTGAATCGCAGCAACAGCTCGGAGATTTAGGGATTTCTTATCACTGATTTGACGGTAGTATATGGCAGAGATGTCATCACTAGGTCTTTGTTAGCAATGGCTGCGTTTGGACTAGTCGTTAGACGAAACTGCTGCCAGAATGGTAGTGTCGTCTCAGTTAACTGAAAGTCTGTGCACTTGTAAGAAATCATGGTGCAATATCAGTTTGGCTCCGCCGCCAATAATGAATCGCAATCGACCATATAATAACGCCGTCAAATTGCTATGTTCGATAACTGTACGTTTTGATAGGTGTGGCGCTAGCACCGAATAGGATCTTGCAGTCGGTTGACGATGTAAGCAGGGCGAATGAGAGAGGTATTAAACTTCGTCACTGCCCGTGTCAATAATGCGTTGTGCCATTCGGATTTGCGGCTACACGAGTCGAGTTTATTCCGTCGGATACCGCGCTGTCGACGAAGTTCTACAGTTTCTTGAATTGTTGCGAATGATCTATTGGCATGATTGTCGGCAACGAACAATGATGTCAAAACGCGAGTGGTAAGAGTAACCTGATCTGTTCTGGATTCGCTGCAAACAGCGGTAATGCGATCGACTGATTCGTCAAGTGCCACGATTCTGGCGAGCGACATTATATCGGTGTCGTAGTATTGATCTTCGCGTGTATGCATGGCTTGGACCATTGGCAAAGCTTGTCGAGATGCTTTTCTAATTGTTTGAATAAATTGTCCTTGTCTATAATCGATTGGTCCAGCATAGCATTCGATCGGTAGTGTCGGTCAGTTTATCGATTGACAACTCGGGCAGCAAAACGAGGACCATGCTGGTGGATCCTGGGACCATCTCTAGGAGACGGAGTAGCACTAAAGTATTGTTGTTACGAGTCGTTGCTGGTGTTGTAATGCGATGGATTGTTTGCGATCGCTAAGCTGTTGTTCGGCCAGAAGTTGCCGCAGCTTAAGTTCGTCAATGATGTACTGCTTGATTTGGTCGTATCTGTCGATGACATTGAAACCGGTTTCGAGAATGACGTGAGTCGGCAGCGCGCGAAGGAGACTATTGAGTTTGACGGGTTCCGAAGCGTCGCGCAGCATTCGCTCGATTTATTCGAACTTGACTGCAGCATCTGTTTCAAAGAAATCATATAGTTTAATAAAATTGATATCCATCGCAGACAGTTTTTTGGTTGTCGTTTGTTGATGTTCGTTAGCGAGAAATTACGCGATATCGTTGACAGTATTTGGATTCTCAGCTTCAAACAAAGCGACAATGTCGGTTATTTTGCTCGGGAGCTCGAAAAGGGAGTTATCGTAGCTGAGACGCTGTAGTATTTCAGGGATCTCGGCTTTTCGCAATTTGTGCCAATCGATGACCGACTCAGGGTTCGATTTGAAGCCGTGGCATGTGACGAATAGTAAGCGCAGGCATGTGGCGTGACGTCGGCAGTTAATTGACAGAGACCAGTCGAAAACGCCGAATGATGCTTGACTTGCCCAACAGTTTACATATCACGATCAGGCGATGACATTTCCAAACGAAAAACAATTGATTCCGTTCGATAGTGGTTGATCGATTTTGTCTTTTGTCGGTGAATACCGAAAGATCAAGATAGCTACGAGGAACTAGATCGTCCGAAGTCACCGTTAACTTGACGCGCGAATGGCGTTCCGTGATTTTTCCCTAGTTTCTGTCAGTTGAAAAGTTGTTAACCCCCGTGATCCCAGGAATAGTTGTTTATTTGTCCGCGCCCGATGCTCTTGTTCGGAAAAACATGGTGGCGAATTCATCACCATCATTGCCCGTGCCAGACGCGTTATCATGAAAATGAACTGAGTGTAACTGGGCGTTCGCTCCAGGCTCACAGTTAACACTCAATCATGTTGCTCTTTTTTCGGATTATTGCTTTGCGAATCGTTTGCGCGTTGTCGCAATTGGTTGGCACCGATTAACTTGGTCCGCGCATTGTTTGCGAGTTGACACCGTTGTTTAGCACCGATTGACTTGGTCCACCAATTGTTTGTGCGTTGACATCATTATTTTTTACTGATTGACCTGGAACGAAGTTGTTGTTGTTGTACCCGAATCGTCATGGTCATTCCGATCAATCGAACGATGTATTACAGTGCCCGTGACAGGATACAGAGATTTCTGTAATAGTTATTTAATTCTGGAGTAAACTTAAGGTGACCCTACCAAAACCATCCTATGTTGTAATTACCGATATCGAATCGCAAACTCATGATACGGAAAACCCTGAATTTCATTCGGTTTTCGCTAACCGAGAATTGGCAAAATCAAATTCAAGTGTCAGAAATTAGACTTTGTGTTAGGGCAGAATTTCGGCGTTTTCAATTTGCAGAAATTCGGTTCCGAATGCAAAATCATTTAAATTTGGATTATTCAGTGTTCGCGAACAAATTACTTGCAAAAGTGACATCACAATCAAATCGATCCTACAGTTAAGTTCGCGTTTAATTGAAGTTCGGCAAATTTTCGTTCTCAAAAAATGAAGTAATTTTACTAGAATTTTCACGAACACAAAATGGTTAGATTTCAATCGCGAGCGCTATGTTCGCGAACAGTTTTACGCAGAATATGAATTGACCAAAAAGCGTTCCGTAAAAATTTTTATGGAAAATTACAAAAAAAGATCGTTGGTGGGGTCACCTTAAGTTTACTCGCGCATAGCTGTCCGCGCCGGCCGCTCTATTCCATAAATCACTGTGAGCGCCGTCTTCTTTGTTTCGACCACATTGTATGCTTAGAGCAGTGAACCATCACGTCGGGTTCACCAATGTAATGCATCATTTACGATAAGATGCGTGCGGCAGGTCCAAATTATGTCACGCGTTCAGCTCAACTAGTTCGGGTGAACTATAGCTTAGCTGGACTACTATCGTACATTTTTATAGGTTAGCTTGTCTTAATGTGACAAACATTGAGCTTATCTAGGCTCTGCGTGACAAACGGAGCGTCCGGCTGAACTGTTTATTACGAAATTTTATTTAGTATTGTGCTAGTATAATAGCATTTTGTTCTATAGCATTTTAACACTAATGCTAAGTTATTTATTTGCTTTAATATATACAATAAACGTTTTAAGCAGTATGCCGCCTTTGGGGCATTATTTAGATGCGTATAGCAAAACGTAATGTTCGCGGACTAAATAGTCTCTGGCTTAAGTTGTAGCGCTTAGCTGAGAGATTCGTGACAAAAGCACAATCCGGTTCAACAGTCGATCACAAATACATAGCCTAGCTAGGCTATTCAAAATTTTAATAGTCGAGCTGGACTGTCTGCGTGACATACTAGCTAGCCCAATTGAACGCGTGACATGATTATGACCATGCGCACGCATCTTATTGTAAATGATGCATAAGACCCATTGGTAAGAAAAGCCAGCTTCAAGAAAAGCCAACTTCAAAGTGATACCGACGACGGCTGCTGCTCAAAAAAAATACCGCCTCAAAGAAAAGCCGAAATTCAAAACAGCTCCGTGCTGTTAGACATCCAATAATGTACACTCTAACTGTGAATCTTCGGCAGGGATACTAAGGATATTACACGTTTGTTTTAAGTTTTAGGTGCAACACTAGCGGTAATACTGGACATCCAACAAACTCCGTCAGTAATTGCTTCGGCGTGCATCGCGGTGTTCTATACGTTTTTCGGTGGATTATATTCAGTGGCATATACCGATGTTGTCCAACTTGGTTGCATATTTATTGGATTGGTTAGTTTTTATTGGTATTAAAGATAAAGCAATCGAGAATTTGTTTAACGCCTAATCCTTCGCTGCCCTCCAATGATGGTAGTTCCCATTGTGAACTGTTATATTAACGGAGTTTGTAGTATATACAATGTCTGTTTTACTGTCTGCTTCGCGAGGTTCCTTACAGAAGCGAGCAACAATTATATCAGCTCAATGGTTTCCACAATCAACTTTCGTACGAATAACTTAGGTTCAATCCCTAGCGCCGGCATAAGTTTGTAAAATAGTTCACAAAACAAATTAATTCGACGTTAAAGTGTTAAAGACAATATACAACAGTTGGTAGCAAGTGACCGTAATAAGCAAAAATGCCGTATTCCAACTTAGTGGATGTAATGTTATAGTGTATTGTATCAATTTTCTCATAAACCGTTTACTTAACGTCGGTAAAATTGACAATTTTATATGAGATTTTATCGATTACGGCAAGAAATAATTGTGATTCATTGAATGTGGTCCGACACATTGAGGAGGTTATTACAAGCCCACTTCGCTAACGGTTAACGGCGTTCTGAGATATACAAAGAATGCAACGAAGCTTAAACCATTTGTGTGCCGAATTGTTTTTCGAATATCGATAAGCCATTTAGGGCCCCCTCGAGGTATCGCACCCCGAACGCTCAGGTAAAACTCACGTTTGCTAGCCATTGATCTATCTATGACCTATAAATAGTTCGGGTCCTAAAGGGTCCTCGCGAAACGAACACACAGCAATAAGCGTAGAATCATGCAGCACGCGAAGAATTTAGTTAGTACAGCGCTTTCAACCGCAGTAGATGTTGTTGAATAACTGTAGGAGTTGAGGGGTTAAATTTCACATAATCAAAGTCAAAAATCCCACACAGTTTAACAACAGCAATAAGACCATGGATATTTTTGAGCTTCGCGTTAAACGCCAAATAAAGTAGAATAGTTACGTGAGGATGATGTGTTCATTGTGGGAACATCACAAGTATAACGCAACCTTTTGGTGCGTAGCATCTAATCAATGGATGCAGGTTTGTTATGCTGACCCCGATAAATATCGTACACTTCTATAATGTTGCTCCAAATTTACACACCTATTAAACTTTAATAAGAAACAAGTTATTGTGGAGTAGATGCTTTCACAATTGAGTTAGTGACCATTGCGCCTAACAACAGCTTCTGATCATAGCTTTGATAGTTTTACAATATATGGACACATTTGGTAAATGTTATAGCTGGAATGGATTTACTCCGAGATGGCCATAGTAAGACGCATAAATTCCTCTCTGTCGCTAATTTTGATCATATAGCCACCTTTTATGCATTATGTCCAAATATTTCTACGCTCACACCATCCCACCTTTTTCCAGCATAGCAACTTGATTATAAGCCGTAACAAATTGTAAACATCAACGCCACAACAAAAATGAAATTATGTGTATAATTAAATTTAAGTGGATCTGCGTTCCAACATCAATGATGAATCCAGACGTTGGCAATATTTGGGACAATTTTGACGCTTGGAAAGGCAGCATTCCAGAAATTAAATATTTTTTCAATTGGATGGATTTTGCGCTTTTATTAGTTTTTGGTGGAATACCTTGGCAAGTAAGTTGCACTCGTACTAGACATTTTATTTAACGTTTTAACAAATTTTGTGTGATTGAATGATCTTAAACAAAAAATGGTTTAGTTTAGTTTAGTTTGGTGTTCAAAATTTGTGATAGCATTTTGTAAATCGATCCATAGGTTCCAAACGTTGGGGACATTATAACATGAACGCCGCATAAAACAGTGCTAACTATTCACAGAAGAATTCATGCAAAAAACCAGACACGATAGTATTTGAAAATTTAAAACTATTTATAGTCCGTTATTTATACATTTTATAGACAATTTAGCGCATTATGAACCATGTATCTACTTATTATAGCATTTCTTGTGGTTGGCATAACCTCAGGCCAAAGAAATTTCTGCTGTCTGGACAAGCTATTTACATATTCGTCCGCCATTCTATGCATTTTACAAACGTGTTCAAGTACTTTTGAAGGATGTATCAACCGCTTTTCTGGTGTTCAACTGAACTAGTAAATATTTATACATAAAATCCGCTTTAATCGAACGGCGAAATCACCTGATAATCTTTATCAATAAGAGCTATATTATGCTGAGCATATTTAAGGTCGCACTAAGACGAATTTCATTCATCTGTTACCATTATGTTATGTCAATAATACGCGAGTAAACTTAAAGTGACTCCGCCAAGAATCTTATTTTATATTTTTGCATAAAATTTTTTACGGAACGCTTTTTGGTATATTGAAATTGAAACTTTTCACGAACGCAGCGCTTGCGATTGAAATCTAACTATGTTGTGGTCGCGAAAATTGGAGTAAAATTACCCAAATTTTTGAGAACGATTTGATTGTGACGTCACTTTTGCATTAAATTTGTTCGCGAACACTGAATAATCCAAATTTAAATGACAATGCATCAGGTAGCAAAATTTCAGAAAACTAAAATCGCCTAAATTCTGTTCGAACGCAAGGTCTAATTTCTGGCATTTGAATTTGATTTTGTCAATTTTCGGTTACGGAAAACTGAATGAAATTAAGCCTGTTTTCCGTAACAATGGTTTGCAATTCGGTATCAGTAATGACAAGATAGGAAGGTTGGCGGGGTCACCTTATGTTTAGTCACGAATAACGACCAAGCTGATGTTCGTTGACAATGGCTCGTAAACCACAAAATTTAAGAAAATTGTGAAAAAATGGTTTAGAAATCATTTTCCTTCCTCTGTTTCCACTTACGATTATATTGTCTGAAAAACAACTCAGCGAACCTTGATGTTGTATGAGACAGCTATTTATTCACAGTGTTTGCGAAAAGCATGAAACAAAATAATTCAGTCAATAAACATAACTTTAGCACGTACATGTTAGCAACTGTCTTCATTCCTGCTTATTTCATTGAATACAGATATTTCAGCAAGCCGTATAAGACTGCTTAAGCCAAGTTGCTAGTCCAATGGTCCCAGGGCATCATCTAGTTCCATTGTGTAAAATTTAGGTGTATTTTCAACGCGTCCTCTCATCGCGGTCAGCTCGTAAAGCTCAGATATTGTCATACGTTGCCGCATTTGGCTGTCTGGTAATGGCGGTTCCACCTATTCTAATTGGTGCTGTTGCAAAAACGACAGGTATATAAAGTTTTGTTTTCTTATGCTTCTATGCCAATATTTAAATATGATATTAAATTCCTTAATATTTTTTATAAAACAATTTAATGCTGACGACATAGCTATTATTTAGAGGATGATTGGCGACATATCTATTATAATGCTCTATTTTTTCTAACTACCAAAGACCTGTTAGCGCACCGCATTCGGGGAAATACGTAATTTTAGCGTGAAACCAACACATTTATAGAAAAGAAGGATAGCGTATAACACCACTTTAAAGGAAATGTATGACACTGTCCTTTATTTTTACTGCGAAAAGTGCTACGCCGACGGCCGAGGCATCTTTTCATCATTCCTTTGTTTGAATTAAATCTTATGATAGCTAATACAAGGATATATTTACAGAGATAGAGTTGGTGATATGGAATTCAGATTTTTTCTAAATAATACATAAAACCTCATTTTCACCGTGTACAGAAACTGGCCGACTTTAGCGTTTAGTATTTCATTTTCATATAATAATTTACATAGATAGAGATTTCACGAATCCAAAAGTGTAAAATGTCAACAGTTAACAGCTATTAAAGTTAGAAACTTTTTAATCCTAAAACAAGAAAGTGTTAAATGTTAAGCTCAAGGACGTCGCAAGAGGGGGAGGCAGCCCCTCCCACATTTTACTAAAAAACGTGAAATATTAACCGATAGTGTTATAATAAAATGAATGTAAACGGCAGGTCCTCGCCACTACTTTTGCCAGCACCCTCCACTTTTTGAATAGCTGGGAAAGCCGCCGGTCAAACTAATTTATATAAATTCAAATTATAGCACACACTAATGGGACGTTCATGTTATAATGTCCCCACTGTTTGGAACTTTTGTATGTCCCTGTAGTCAGGACCGTACCGTATAGACAGTCAGGGTGACACCCATGCTGTAAATCAATTACCGATGGTGTGCGGCACACCCCTAGCTACTACATTATTTCTTTACAGTATCGTACACACCCTTAGCTAGCAATTTGGCTCGAACTAGCTGTGACGGACACCGTCTCTAGCTAATGCTGTTTTCGATATTCATATCTAGGCCATATAAACGTTGATGAAATAATGCCGCAAACTGTCACCAAAACTGCACGAAGACACGGTGTGCTTGACACTTGCCACTTGTCGAGAACTGGCAATACCCCAGCTAGCTACCTTTGAAAAAATATAAAAAACATGAGGTGTCTAAAACACCCTGTTGTCAACAGTGTGCCTGACACTGTATGGTGTACGTAGGTTCCAAACGTTGGAGACATTATAACGTGACCGGCGCATGATATATACGTAGCTATTACACAACAACGAAAATCATTATATATCATTGTGTATCTACATACGGAATATAGCATGCCCTTTGCCTGTTACAATATTATTGTCATGTATGCCCAAGTGCGCAAACACGAAAAAATTCTAGGGAAGGGGTGTCGCAGTTTGATCGAAAAATTTGCGTGGAGGAAATAGTACATCTTGGCTTGTACGGTTATTGCAAGCTGGTACTATGAGTTTATGTATATACATGCATGAACAAATAGCTAGATTTCTGGGGGCTCGACCAACATGTCCGTCCCCAGGCATATATCTCTTTATGCATGTATAAATAACTAATCAACATGACAAATCTTTGGGGTAGGAGGTCATACATTTCAAAATATACATTCTTGATTGATCAACATGTCATATTCTCGGGAGACGACCTATTTGGCCGCCTCAGACAAAATTCTGGGGGACGCGTTTTCCCGTCCCCTTCCTCGTGTTTGCGCCAGTCTACATGCCGAAACATGGGTTCAGGGGCTCCGCCCCTAATGCCTCGGATCTCTCCCCTCCGAAGCCCTTGTCTACAGCCCTGTGGGTCCCCATACCTCTCATGGTGATACGTACTCTCTGCTCCCCTGAATGCCGAAGGCGTTCAGAAAGTGATAGCCAAAATTGGTAGGAATTGGGAAAAATGGGGTAACATCGGCAAGAACAAGCCGTCGACGGGGGAGGGGTGGGGTGAGGTCACCAATTTTCGTCAGCACACCCCGAGGACCACCTCGAAGGTCATCTGTCCCCCCATCCCCCGTCAACCCCTGAGACCTCTGAGCTCCAGCATGTATTATCATTGCGTATGTAAATACTCAACATAGCATACACTAATAGATAGCTGTTACACAACATGAAAATCAGTATATGTCATTGTGCATCTAAATACAAAATATTGCATACATAGCTGTTACACAACAACAAAAATCTTTATATATCATTGTGTATCTGAATACAAAATATAGCATACACTAATACATAGCGGTTACACAATACCGAAAAGCATTATATGTCATTGTGTATCTAAATACAAAGTTGAGCATAATTGTTCGCGAACTGTCACGCTCTGTGTAAACTCAACTTCCGTGAGCAAACCCGGGTTTTTTAAATAAGTCGAGCATATATTGAAGGTAATATTGAAAATACATAAATCAAGATTTATATATATTTACAGTAAATACGGTGCCGAGGCCTAATGCAACATCTTACCTGCCTCAATCATCAACACATTTTACAATGTATGTTTCCTGTTCAGGCGATTCTGTCAATTCCAAATAGAATGTACTATCAATATAAACCTGGAATAATAATATATGATTTAATATACTTTTGCAAAGTCACATTGCCAAAAACCCACATACAGGGATAAAACGAAAACAAGCAACTAACTGTTTACGGACATTCTCAGCTCTATACTGATAACAACATAAACATTTTTAAATGTCTCACTTCATTATGTTCCACTATTAGATCTAGAGTGATGTGACAGGGGCATTTTGCACGAACAAATTTGTTATCTAAGAACAAATTTTTTTTATTAAATTTTAATCTACGCATATTTCATGTTTACGTCGTATGTTACATTTATTACGTTCGCGAACAGAAAATTAAGATTTTGATAAAAATTTCTCTAGGCGTTCGCGAACACTTTTCTATATATTACAACTCGCCTTGCTTCCAGAGCCGTAGCCAGAGGGAGGGGTTTTCCTCATATGATCCGCGCTCCATATTGCGCGTTCGCAGCGCGCTTGAGCGCCATAAGTATTTTCAATTTGATGAACGCACCGGAGCTTTGTACAAAACAAATTGGTGTGCGCATAAATTAGCACATTGTAACGATGTTAAACTGAAATTAAATAACGATGATAGGGTTAGGTGTTAACTAAATATGTGTTTGAAGAAGGAAAGACAAATGAATGAACTGAAAGGCCAATGTAATCTCAATCGGTAGTGTGGGAATAGGTTTAATTAACCGTGGAAGTAGCACTCAGGACTTATGATAACGCTCGTTACTACGTTACCAATTATACAACGACAACACTAACATCGTTACATTTCTCAAACCCGGTGGATGCCCGGGGTAAAATATTCTGGTGACGCCCCTAATAGTTGGACAAGGAAAGCTGGCAGCAATAGGGTTTCATGTTACCGCGCAACCTTAGAAGCCGATAACACCAAAACTGAATCTAAACAGGGCGATCGCTTCATGTTTCTTAAAATGAAAATATTCACAAAACCATGCATTTTCTTGCTTCTTTCTGATCAAAAAATTAATAATACGGTTACTGTAGATATAAGTGACGCTGCTTTGCTGGCCTTTCGCCAATTGTAAGCTTTTGTGCTTACGCAACACTTCAGCCGGAGTTGTAAGGCCGGGTTCGTCTCAGGACCCATACAGGTTAAAATATTGTGAGTGTCGCTGTGAAGTAAAGGGAATTTCAAGTTGATATACACAAGAAACATTTTCTAGTTTTCCTCACTTTTTGCAGATGGGTGCTATGTCCCCTAATTTCCGCGAAATTTTACGACACGGGGAGGGGGGTGTAGCAGCGTCTTCGGTATTCAGCGCTAGGCGGTATCGGGACGTCTACCAGGGAGAAACTGAATTGGGAAGGGGCTCTGATACCTCTGGGGTGGAGGGAAACAACATACCCCTCCTATGACCACGTAAGTATATTTATCAACAAAGGAAGATCGCTAAAATCTATATAATCCAATATATTATATGTGATATAGAACCAATGTTATATGTTAACACGCACAATAACGTGGTGCCTGTGAGACATTACTATTGACAATATGCGATAGCTATCCAGCTATGTGACAGGATGTTTGAAATCACTCAAGAAATAAACAAAAATATGCAAAAAAATTTACAATTGGTATAATTTAGTTGAATAATTTGTCAATACGCACGTTTCTTTGCGAGATTTTCGAATGTGTCGCAATAATAGAATAATCAATGAAGCGCACTGTGTTTTTCATTACTGAACGTAATACATGTTGACGTTCCGAGGTCTTGGCGGGAGTGGGTGGGGATGGGTTAAGTGGGGGTCATCGAAGTCGGAGACGTAGGGGTTATTTCAGGTGAGTTTCTTTGGGGAGGCCCTCCAGGTTGCTGAAAACAAGTGATGATCTCCCACTCCCTAGTTTTTCCTTCGTTTTAGCCAATTGTCACCCTATTTTTCTCAAGTTTTGCTAAAATTTTTAGCGAGTCGTCGACTCGTGACGGAAAGATGGTAAAGGGAGTAAGCTGCGCACCAGTGGGTAGGTATAGGGTGGTACCGTCAGGGGGTAGATTAGGGTCTTGCGTGGGGGCTTTAAGGTCTCAGTGGCGTAGCTCCTCCGAACCCCAGGGTCGGTGTGTATGCTTTACTTCCAGAATTCAAATCAATGTTTTAGCATTCGGAAACGTGGCTCATATTAGTTATTAAATGGGATTCATCAGTAGTAGCGTACGAGTAAGTTGGATCAAACAACTCAAAATTTATCTGATGTGTGAAGCTTTTATGAATGGTCAAGTGTGACCCAACTGTATCGGCTGGTTATCCTAAAGTCGAAAAGATGAAATTATAGCACTTGGGGCAAGGTTAATCATTAGCTTAAACTTTGGCTTAGTCTTAGCCTGGGGCTTAGAGAAACAAAACATACGATCGTTTGAGGTAGAAAAATTAATCTGATTCTCTAGGCAGTGGAGTTTCGCGTGATCTGTCTACTCTAACCACTGTGCTTTTATATGTATACATGATATATTTAAGTGGGTAACGCATTTTAATTTCACAGCAGGTGTTGGTAATTGTGCTTCGTTTAATCTGTGCTCTTGAATACCATGTGCACGTGCCCCATCGCAACAATAACATTGAACGAAATTCGTGCCTTGGGGGTAAGATTCGACGCCGCACGGAGGGAATTACCCCATGGCCGTATATGTGCATAATCGCCCGGGAAAGGCCATGTTGTACTTGATATCAATTGCCAACTCATAGGTGCCATTTGCTATATACGTTTGCGAACACAATTTAGTTATGACAGATGTTCGCGCGCGAACATTAAACACAGTTAATATTTTTTTAATATGCTTTATAGCATTCACACAGTGTTATATGTGAGTTATATGTGTATTCGCCAACAGCTTGATCTCAACAGCACGTTATTTTCGCGCACATTTTCTGCATAAGAAAGCGCGGTGTGTTCGAACACAAAATTTATAGGATCGTATACACCATAAAGCTGTTAGCGAACTAAACAAACTATCAAGCATATCAAGAATTGTGTTAGCATAACAAAAAATTTCAAAATCCAAGTAGCCTAACTTAGCATTTAGGAACGCAGTGATGGTGAAAGTGTAAAAAGGTACATTGTTTTAGCTAACGTAACTTAAACGTTTTTGTAATTAGATACGAAACGTTCGCAGAACGGAAAAGTTTGGAAATGGCGTTAAGCTATTGTACCTAGTAGTTTGTTATCTAACAATAGTTCGTACATGATGTCAAAAGAGAATAGTAGGCGGCGCAGCTTAAGTTTACTAATGCAGAAAAGCATTATACATATTAGAGTCACAGTAGATCGAGCAGCACCATTTCACTCTGCGCGCTTTTGCTAAATATCTCCTTATTGTAGAGATTGGGTATCAAAAATATATAGAAATTTTTGCGGTAAGTACATTGTTGAATATGGGTAATGCTATGCATAAGACTAAATGATTGACTATATTATACTGTGTATATACGAAATATTTGTTGTTACAAATCTTTTAAGAATTAGAATTATACATTAGAATATTCGTAGAAATATAAGTACGAATATAACTAGAATTTTTGGAGTGTTCAATAATCCCTACATTCATTTGAACGATGGGAGTTTGTAATGGATATTTATTTCGGCAGAGTTATCCTTGACAATTTCCTTATACCACGACGATATAGACGAAACTTAGGTGACCTTTAATTGGTACATCAGTATTAATGGTTTGTTCACACTAGCGAACGCTAACATTAATCGTTCAAATGAGCAACAGTTTTTTTCCATCGGTGTGTTTATAAAATATCGTGGCTCTTATAAAATTTATAAAATATCCAGATCTTCAAGAATAATTGTGAATCGGGGATCACTTTTAGGTGACCTACGTAAATTCCAGTTGGAGGTATTGACTACCACTGCGTATATATTATTGTCTCTTTCTAATATTTTGCAACTACAGACTGGAACGATACCAAATGGAGACCGAAAGAGGGATTTAACGAAACACTGTTGAAACAGGATATCCCTAAAGATTATTTGAATTTGGTGCTTCCATTGGTCCTCCAGTATTTGACACCACCGGTAGTTGCTTTTATCGGACTCGGCGCAATCTCGGCTGCAGTAATGTCGTCTGCTGATTCATCGATTCTTTCCGCTGCTGCAATGTTTGCACGAAACATCTGGAAATTAGCCGTACGACCTGGTGTAAGTCTTGGGTAATGTAATATTCAAAGCGTTTAGAAATTAACCGAAAATCTAGGATAAGTCTTAGACAACCTTATTTTCGAAACGTTCAGAAATTAGTTTGAAGGACCTGATGTAAGTTTTAGATAGTCCTGCTTTGACTCTTGATTTTGTTGAATATTAGCTCTAGTAGTAATATTGTTTTGTTACTACAATCATATTCCAGTATTAAGTTGATAAAATGCCAGTTATTTAACACCGCTAATATCAAAAATCGCTTTGATACTGAAATATCTGATTGTTTTGCGAAATATTCTGGAACTACGATGCTGTATGGCAAAGAAAAGGGCAGAAACATAGGCTGGCAATAAAATCAGGTCTGGATTAAAATTAACTTTACTGCATCAAAAATTATATCTATCTAATTAAAGAAACCAAATTCAGTCTTTTAGGCTTGTAATAAGCAAAACAACTTTATAGAACAAATGTTTTACTTGCTGCAATTCAAAGCCGTTTAGTTCCATTTTATCAATTTAAAACAAACGACTCGGTGTAATTCAGTGTTCGTACAGTGAATTTAGATTACGCATCGACGGAAATTTCGACACTAGTTTGAAAAAATTGAACGTTAAACTAAGAAATGAACTGTTTTTAATTCTATTCAACGTTGGTATACTCGGAATTATACAGTAATGCGTCTTAAATAGATAAAAATTACCGAATGGAATCGGTTGGAATTTGATTTAACTATTGCCAAAATCCATATGTTGATCACGGCTTATTTTTTAAAACACCCATGCTTGTAGCGAATCCAGATGGATTTGGGCTTCCGGTAATTTTGTTCATTGTAATAGTGGTCATAATTGTATGAATAATTCTATATTGTTTCTAGTTGGTTTCTACTACTACAGTGTTGTATTAGGTAGTAATTTTACTTGAACCGCATTCTAAAATGTTTTACAAATGAAATATAGTTGCACTCATAAAGTTTGGTTATCTGAATAAATGGTTTCTTCAATTCTAATATAATATTATTGATCGATTACATGTATTATATTCTGCGCTATATTGTTTTTATATTCAAACCTTTACATACAAAAGCTTGAACGAACGGCTGATTATGATACTTTATAAGTCAGTTGTAGCACCGTCACTATCCATTAAAAGAACTGTACGTACGGTATTGTGTTTAAAGTCGTGCTGCCACACTAGTTTGAACTCATCACAACCGTGCGTACAATTCTTTGAACGCACCGCTGCCTATGCTACAACTATCATTTGTACATTTTAGGCATCGGAAAAGGAAATTATTATTATAATGCGGGTCGGAGTGTTGGTAGTCGGTGCGCTTGCAACGTGGATGGCACTTGTTATCACGTCGATTTATGAACTTTGGTTCTTATGCGCTGATCTAGTCTACGTTGTCCTATTTCCGCAATTGCTCTGTGTAGTATATCTTAGATCAGCCAATACGTATGGATCGTTGGCGGGATATATTGTCGGGTTTTTTCTTCGTATATCTGGTGGCGAGCCGGCATTTTTTCTACCACCGCTAATTAAATGGCCATGGTACGATGACGTGACTGATCCCAAAAAGCCGGTACAGCTATTTCCGTTTCGAACAGTTGCAATGGTCGCTTCGCTGTTGTACATTGTCGGAATTTCGATATTAACCGACCAATTGTTTAACCGGGGTATTTTACCTCCACATGTTGATATTTTTAAATGTGTGATCAATATTTCGCACGAACGCATGGCACTTCGTGATGCTAGCTTCCTAGGAACCAGCTGTGATACTTTAGCAGCGAATAATATTAATAGCACCGCCGGCCATCATGGCAATCGCGGTGGAGGAACGGGAGCTGGAATGACCGAAAACGGTGGAACAGTAAATCCGCTGCTTTTGCATCCAAATTATAGCATGAAGGCCGGTGAGTCACCTTCACCAACTGGCCCTCCAACAGGCTTAAGTAATATAGGCGAACAATTAAACAAGGGTCCACCTACTGATCAGCTTAGTCCCGGAACACAGGAACGGCTGCCATTGTACCCTATTGATACGGGTCAGTCGTACAGTGCCGTTGGAAACTAGTCACAATTAATAATCTGCTAGTGTCTCAACTACTTGTGCTTGTAACACTATGTTTTCTAGATTCTTATAAATCACGGAATATCTTAAGAAATAATCCACGTTAAAACAAATAATTGCTGTTGAATAACATTAAGACTCTAAGCGTTAGCTCTAAAGCTCTAAGCTACTGCACTTCTCAAGAAAAAAGTGGTAAAAACATTACCTACTATTTTATTGTGGCCCCGAGGTCGTAGCACTGATATTGGTAAATTGGCACTTTAGTTCAAAGGCAATGTAAAATTATTATATGATGAAGACTTAACCATTTTAAAAGCTAGGACTTATAAATGTCAAATCTCAGCTAGGACTGGCATTTTGTTTCTTTTAAAACACATTTCGTTTGCGATTAGATTAAGAATTGTAAAACTCGTGGCATGCGGTTTTATTACATAACACGTACACTGCATTTCATGAATTATATATAAAGTATGCTTTCTAATCCGCGTTTTTCAACAGAATCATAAGGACCAAAAATTAACTACAGTTAATAGTTAATAGGGTTTCCTGTAGTAGCTTGTACAGTTCCTCAAACACATTAATGGTATGGCCTAGCTGGACTAAATATCTCTAAACTATAAACTCTGAGACTAGGATCATAAATACCCTATCAATCAGCCAACAATCAAACCCATCCATTTGTTTCTCCTATGTAGCGTATCGGCAAACTGCAAACAGGATACTTCGAAGCGCCCGATGGCTGACAAACGGGAACACGAAACTGATTAGTTGTTGAGCGACGGCTACTATCGAGCTGCGGTGCTGGCATGGACTGAATCTTTTTACGACTTGGTGGGTGAATCGGGGGATGGATTTGATGACACAAGGAGTCTTATTGAATTTTAGATCACGACATGAAATTTACGACGGATTTATTTGTAAAAAGACAGTGATTGCCTCTGTGATGTCTGACTACGATGGGATTCAATATTTTGTTTATACTATGACTTAATTTTAATTTTAATGTAACACATATTTCGACATACAGCACATAGGCGGTGGGACAAATAAAGAGCGCATATGCAATTTGTAACATA
>JASANE010004525.1:0-13563 GCA_030248225.1 Trileptium ribeirensis
CATCCATCTCACTATAACAGCGTATATATGGTTTTTAGAGACTATAACTTCATCTCACAGTTTTTTCTGCTGGTAATCTGATAGTATAGCTTTTTTAGCAATATTAGTATGGCCAGGTTTTACAAATTTATATGGCCACAACTTTACAGCAAAAATTTGCACCCGCTATCATTGTAAGTACTGCATATTGTACACAAATCGATAAAACAAGACGGTGACAATTATTGCCGCTAGATGATAATGATTTTCGGAAATTGATCATAAATTAGTACAATTCAATCATACTTAATCGTGGTCTATAAAATTAGCTACGATTCCGTGAATTTAGATCCTCAGCATTTTTTGTTTCAAATACTCAGAATACGGAATCAAATACGTTTTTAATATGTGTTATCGTTTAAATGCGATACTGACTCAAATAAATAACTACCTTCGGTTAATTTATTACGTTATTGCTTGCAAAATACGGTATTGCTGGACGTCACATATCCACGTCATGGCGAGCCGTACATATTCTGTTGACTTCGTTGTTAAAAGTAAAATCTTAAAGTTTTTCATATGTCGTTCCGGAAAATGAATAATCTTATTAAAGTTTCTCTGCATCCAATTTCGCAGCTACATATTTGCAAACCTCGGAAAATACATGTGATTGTTTTTGGATAGTGTTAAGCAAGATATCAGTCAGTTTTACTCCATGTGTCGAGATGTCTGTTTAGATGGCATTTTTAGGATGACAGAACTGTGCCTTATAATTAATTAGGCACATATTTGATGCTACTGTGACTTACGTAACTTTATATATACTTCGTTTCGACTGGAAGCCAAAACAACATGTAGCTAATTGTACAGTTTCGGACTTGGCAACTTGTAAAAATTTATCTTTTACGAACTTTTATAAATTATAGTAAAATAATAGAAGACAACTAATATTGCGTTAAAGAACTTATTTCATTCAAACAGTAATAAATGAAGTGGTTACTTATGTGTAACTCTTTTCATCCAATAATTAATATACACATGTGTTTTATCATTACAGAATTAGGGCTGAAACTCAGAATTTTATAATCATGATACAGTTTTGGAGATAAAATAGAGTACAGTGGATGCTAGTTTCGCGTTTGCTAAGCTCAAGACTTTACCATTATTGTACATATGCCGCATTCTGTTTATTTAAAAATTTGTTTACTGATATAACAGAAATTAATGAAATAAAACGTTTCCACAAATTACTCACATAATAAGTGAACAGACAATATATACTCCTTATACCGACACCATGTCATAAAGATATATTAACTGTGTGCACGTGCACTCAGTATGGACACGTTAAGTATATATTGCATTGTCTCAATGTCATGTGCCATTATGAACGCTTTAGGAAACCATTGAGGATTCTAGGTGTTAAATGGTATAAATTTTGACAGTGGTTTTACCTTATAAGCTGCATTAATATATAATCGATTATATACTAACTCTATCTAAAGTGCGAAATAGATTGCTAAAAGCAATATTTAAGACCAACATTCCTTCATATTTCGTTGTTAGATTTTAGAGCTTTGAAATAGTTTATTTTATTTCGATCAAGTTTTTAGCATGCATGAGTTAGTTTTGTCCGAGGCAGCTACTGTCGAGCTCATTCGGACATTCAAATATGGCTACAAATTAAGATATCTAATTAAAATTTTCCGGGTTAGTATCGTCCAAATGTTGGTATCGTCCGTATCTTTGCAAAGAATATTCTGATTTGTTTTAGGGAGCAACTACAATGAATGACAGACTCAATAATTTACTGTACTTGTTATCGCTTTCGTTCGATCTCTCGATATAACTCATGGTTTGATCAGGCTAACCAATGTATAAAATCAGTGATGCTGAACCCAACGGTATCCGGACAGCATCTAGAATTTCCGTGAAGACTTCCCGCTTAAAAGGAGTATGTGACTTACGGGTCATAATTTTATAATTTTAAGCGGTTTACGTTTTTACTTGTTGAACAAATAACGTTTATTGCTGTATTGTACTAAACAGTGTTCATCTTATATGCAATTGGTATGTTGGCATCTTATCCTTGATTCGCACTAAAACATCTGTATATATGTGCGAATGATGAATTCATACACATTCACAAAATACGTGTGTATGGTTGTTTTTCAAATCACACAGTTTCATATCACTAAATATGGCGGAAGCCAAAATTAGATTTTTGGCTCGCGACTATTGTCAGCCGTGTGCCCTTTACGCCAAACTAATAATCGTTTAAATCAACATGGCAATGACGGATATTAAATTGTTAATCGAATATATAAATACTGCCTCGGCTACTGAGAGAGAAGCGGTTGATTGCTTTAAATCAATCCGTAGCCGTATTTATTGTGTAATGCTAAAATGGCTGTTTTATGATTAGCTTTATTTTGATTGTCTTTACGCCATTTGTCTTTTGTCTTTAATCGTTCGATACAATATACGTCTTTTTGTACTGTAGCCGTACCAATATACAAAAACTGCCTTTTAGTAAACATATATATAAGCTATTTATCTTATATATATATATACATACCACTGCAGGTGGCCCTATAGGCAACAGCATGTCTCTTGTGTTCTTACATAGCCAAAAATAGTCCGTCTTGATTGGGTTAATTGGTTTTTGAAGTAATTCTTCATATTTTCCAATATTAATATCAGAAATCTTAATATGGTATTGTGATGTATGTAGGAAATACTGCTTAATTTCCACATGGGCTGCGGATCCCTATGTATCGCACCGAATGTATCAAAAGATATGTTTTCATCGACCAGTCCAGTATTTTACCGGACGAATAATGGAAGAAGCGTTTACGGGCAGTAGTGATCCAAGAAATCATGCTATGATTATTTAATTTAAAAATCTAATCTTATTTTATGTGTATTGTATGTTATAATCAGGGGCTTTACCGCAGGAAAACTTGAAGTTACTCGTGCGTCCTCTGAACGAAGCTGATTGCAGGTATAGAGGCGTTATGTCAAGAATCCTCTTAGGTATGGCCGGACTTATGCAAGCTGTCAAAAGTTCAAAATGTCGGAAAAAATACATCCAAGAATTTGTGTTAATTTTAATAATATAGCTAGTGCTTCTTTTAATCTTTAAACGATTAGCACATTTTAAGTGTTTTCTTCTATCATTTGATTAAACCTAAGGAGCTGTATGCCTGAAACCAGAGGGATCTAGATGCTTGTTGAGACTTAAGTAAACATAAGTAAGAGCCCCAACCATTCTCTTTTGCTATTTGTTTATAATGCTTTCTGGTGCATTGGAATTCGGCTCAGTACTATTCACAACCACAGGTATGTGCATTTGAACGTGTATTCCCCGATAATTCCAGGAGAATTATTTAGCGAACGAAATATTTGGAAATTGAATAATATAACTTTTTAACTTTTTCGGCACTAAGAGCAAAACTTATAGAAACAATTTGTTTATGACCTCACTGTTACATTAAATTTGTTCTCTAACGAAGACCAATTCAAGTACAAACTTGATAGCCATTAGAGAGCCATTTTTTGGCAAATTAGATATCTCCAAAATTTTAGTTTAACAGAAGGCGTATTTAACCAATGGCGCTTGATTTCATTTTGCAAATATTAGGCTAGCGAAAAACAGTCAAATTCCGCATTTTGCCAGTTAAACAACCATATTGGTGTGGAATTTTTCGCTTAGAAAGTTTTTAGTATTTCTTTGCAAGATTATTAGATTCACGTGTTTTTATACAAATTATCGCTCATGTCTCCTTTAGGGGATTCGCGATTGTCCCAGGGCAGTTTATTATGTATATATATGTGTCTACACGTGTCTATAGCTTTATTATTATAATTAGTACGATTGCGATAGCTGTTCCCATGGTCGTTACTGGCCTGATTGTCGTAATTACGGCAATTATACCAGTTACGACAGTCGAGCCATTTACTGAAGTGATGGTTTACATACATATATACATATAATATATATAACACGGGCGCGCCGCCACAAGCGGTAGCACAGCAGCGCCGCTCCCCAAAATATGTCTATTGGAGCGGCTATCGCTAGGCGCCCAAATGTTTCTGCAAAATGTTTCGCAGACAAGTCTGAAAAAAGTTTTGCTCCATCAGCGAACTAAACGATAATACAAATGCGGCGCGGCACCGTCTCCAAGAGAAAGATCCTGCGTCTGGCCTTTTAAAGTAAAAGCCACCCCGTACACTGCAGAATCACCGCCTGTTTTGAAAAACCGGCCATACCCCCCTAGTGAAAAACGTGCCGCAGTAACCCACAGATTTAAAATCGCGGCGCCGCCCCCAAACATTATATAAGTAACAGCCGTAGGGAAAATCGAGATCACACAAACTGATATTGTACTGGCTCCACTGATATAATGGAATATATTAGGTAATAATATTATCATGTTATATACAATATATATATCGAAACATTCGATTGTGCATGCTAGGCACCGTTATGTTTTGACATAGCACATTTGTTTATAAAAAAATCAGAATTCTGCAGCCACGGCGCGTTAACCGCTTACATTCAGTCAAATACTTTAAACTATCAAAATGAAATCGTGCACATAGTTCTATATATACAGTTTATGTAAGTCGGTGATGCTTTATTATCGAAGTTGGTTTTTGAATATATACCGAAAGTCAGTGTCTGCATGCGTACCTGTGACCTGACGCGTCCCGCTTTGTAACGACACTGGCAGCGGCAATTGACACAACTGAATTCGCCCCACAACTATATACGTATTTTGACTGCAAAAACATTGCCGATCTGCTGGCAGGATTGAAGAATATATACATATCACTCTATTGTGGTCATTTGATTCGAAACATGAAACAAACAGTTTTCTATTTTCCTAAATTCCCGGTTATCAACAGTTTTCCATTTCCGAAGGATCCCATTCCAAGTGTTGCATACTTTTACGATGTTTTATTTCTCTAGTTTTCAGTTCAGAACGTTATGCTGTTTCTAAAATATTCGATCCGACTATAATGTTTTTAGTCGCAAAATTTTCGTTTATTTCCTATTAACAGCATTTGCCATTTTGCCCGATTTACCATTCTCAAAAAGTACCCTTCTCACTAGCTTCCCATTTCTTTACGGTTTGCCATCATTTTCCAGTTCAGTTCTTCTTATAATATTGCTGTTTTCCTATGTTCCCGTTTTCACGTTTCCTGTTTTTCAAAATTTCAGGTTACGTAACATTTTCCCACTTCACGAGTTTCCCGTTTCATAAGTTCGCCATTCTCCAACATTTTGGTATTATCCATGTTTCCGGTACCCAATTTTTTCGCGTTCACCAATATTTGTTTTCAAAGTTCCCAACATCGTAAACTTTTCTGGTGTCCTGGTTTACCGCTTCGCAACGTTTTTCAGATTTATTAAAATTTTCAACATTTTCCGGTCACTTGATTTTCTTGTTTTCCATTATTTATCACTTTTCAGTTTACCAAGTTATCATCCTCTCCACGTTCTTGGTTTTCACAATATTTTCCGCTTACGAAAATTGGCGATTCGAAACTATTTCCCGATTACCTAATTTTTCGTCTCTTGGCATTTCTTGTTCCCGCTTGCCAAAATCTTACAATTCCCTATTTCCTATTTCTTCTCACTCACATCTGTCAATTTTAATGGAGAATACTTCATTCGCTAATATTTTCCTGTTTCCTATTTCCAAATGTACTTCCATTTCTATCCAACATTTTAGAGTTTCCGATTTCAGATTTTTCTACATTCTATTAACATTTTCTTGACTACCACTTGCTAAAATTGTTAAACCGACGGGACACATTTTTCATGCTCCCGTTAAAAAGGTATCTCCATACCTGAAGTTTTCTGTTTCTTTACATTTTGACGCTTCACAATTTACCGTCCTTAATATTTAGATTCCACGAGAATTTCGTTTCTAAAAATTTTTCTTGTTCATATTTTCAAACTTTTGCATCATTTTTCCGTATTTTCCAGTTCTCGAATTTAATATTTTCAACATTTCAGATTCCACCTTTCAGCTTGCAAGCATCTTTGCGTTTCTCACGTTTCCTGTTTCTCAGTATTTTCCAGTTCCTCTTTGCAAAATTTTTCCGTTTCCGACATTTCCCGGTTCTCGCATCCCATCTCTCAATATTTCCAGGTTCCTCAATTTTCCCGCTCCCCATCATTTTCCTACGAAGGTACTCTCACTTCCTAGCGTTTCTCAGTCTTCAGCTTCCTAACATATTTCGGTTTCCTTAAATGTTTAATTTCCCTTGTTAAACTACTATGCCGTTTACAAATCTTTTCCTATGATTTATTATGTCTATTTTTCAAGATTCTCCCGCCTGTAAGTTTCGCATTTCAAAGACTTCCACATAGCAAGGTTTTTCGTTTTCCCAATACTTTTTCGTTTCAGATGTAGCTCATCCTCCAACCTTTTCTTGTTTTCCATTTCCAAAATTTTCCCATTTTCAAAATTTCTCTTTACTGTTTTCTTAGCTGTCGTTTTATTTCCCGAGTTCACTATGCTTGTTCGTATTTTCCCAGTTTTCCTTTTTTTCCGGATTAACAGTTTTACCGTTTCCGAATATTTACAGTTTTGCATAATGTAACCTACGTTGTTCTAGGGAGTCTTTAGCAATGTCACTATCTATTGCACACAATATAACCACAGATTACAACAAGTTATACGAACAGGATGTCCAGGGGTACTTTATTTTATGAGCTTATTTCAAAAAAGCCTCAAAGTGTCAGCAGATGTATCATGCATGGTTTATTTATTCCAACACAATGCAACAAATTCAAATTGTGTACGCATAAAACACGACTCAAACATGTTCCCCAGATCACTTTGACTGTATAGCTTTTGAGGCTGACTAAAGCCCTAAGCTAACTGCGAAACTACTTAAATAAACTTGTGTTACTCAATTTCTGAGAATTCAAACTAAGTTTTCTCACAGATATCTAACGCTTTTGATTTCAATACAATATATGTCAAGCAGCATACGAATTGTTTCTTGAAATTGCAAAAGCTACTGCCTAATTTAATTATAAATTTTAGCAATAAACAAATCCTTTTTTATAAAATTTGCGTAATCCTTAACTCAAAGCAGTTTTTTAAGATTTTAGCAAAAATTGAACACAAATTCATATGCATTTACGTTAATGTAGCTCTAATACATAAGACACATAAGGCTTGCACTCAAATCTATGTAGATATATTTACATGTTATACTCCTAACAGACAAAATTTTACTTTAAACTCCACATAAATTTTTTACTGAAATTTATAAATTTCGTTGTTTTAAAATACTTGTAAAATTGTTCGAGATTTAATGTCCGCAGTAACATGTTAACAACCCGACTAAATTTCTCGAGATTTGGTATAAATTACCTTTGGCGTGTCCAGCCTTCTTTTGATTCAGGCATCCATATTGCCCATTAAGGTTACAACTGCACAATTTCTAAAATCTCAGTATCGCAATATCGTTGGAATTATTGTTTTGAAAAACGTTGAGTTTTAACATTTCCATGCACACTAACAGTTTTAGGACACATAGGCAGTTAGCTAACAGAACATAGGATTTTCTGCTGATTAGAAGAATGTCCGCAGTAACATGTTAACAACCCGACTAAATTTCTCGAGATTTGGTATAAATTACCTTTGGCGTGTCCAGCCTTCTTTTGATTCAGGCATCCATATTGCCCATTAAGGTTACAACTGCACAATTTCTAAAATCTCAGTATCGCATTATCGTTGGAATTATTGTTTTGAAAAACGTTGAGTTTTAACATTTCCATGCACACTAACAGTTTTAGGACACATAGGCAGTTAGCTAACAGAACATAGGATTTTCTGCTGATTAGAAGAATGTCCGCAGTAACATGTTAACAACCCGACTAAATTTCTCGAGATTTGGTATAAATTACCTTTGTCGTGTCCAGTCTTCTTTCGATTCAGCCATCCATATTGCCCATTAAAGTTACAACTGCACAATTTCTAAAATCTCAGTATCGCAATATCGTTGGAATTATTGTTTTGAAAAACGTTGAGTTTTAACATTTTCATGCACACTACCAGTTTTAGGACACATAGGCAGTTAGCTAACAGAACATAGGATTTTCTGCTGATTAGAAGCTGTTTCGTAACTAAATTTTTTGAAAATAACAAAGTCATATGATCAGCGATATCATCTTAAGTTTAACCGATCGTTACTGTTTCAAAACATTTTCTAGTTTCCCATATACCAACGTCTTCCGGTTTCTCATCATTTTCCTGTTTTCATAATGTCTTGTTTCCGAGTATTTTAATGCTTCCAACTTCCCAATGTTTTCCCGTTTCCCTAAATTTAACGTTTCCCAACGTATACACGTTTTCAAACATTTTTTATTTTCCGAGATCCATGATTAACCAGTTTCCGGTTTCCAACACTTTTCAGTTTCCGTTTTCAACGTTTATCATTTTCCCAACGTTTTTCAAGTTTCTGGGTGCACCACTTTTCCGTCTCTCAGGTGTCTGACTTCTCGTCATTTTCCAGTTTCATATTTCCAGTTTCCAAACACCTTCCCGTTCCCCAGATTTTCCGTTTCCCAACATTTCCCATATTAGCCTTTACTTTTAATCAGTATTTCGCGTTTCGTGACGTTATCCCGCTTCCCTGATCTTCCTTTCCTAACGTTTTTCCATTTCCATACTTTGCTGTTTCCCAATAATTACATTGTCCCAATTTTCAACATTTTCCAGATTCCCAAGTTTCTCGTGTCCCAACATTTCCCATATTATCCTTTACTTCTTCTCAGTATTTCCCGTTTCCTAACGTTATCCCGTTTCCCTGATCTTCCTGTCCTATCATTTTCCCATTTCCCTGCTTTACTGTTTCCCAATATTTTCCTGTGTCCCAATTTTCAACATTTTCCGCATTCCCATGGTATCGACTTCCCAAAATTCATATTTTTTACCTTATTTATTTCTCTTTATTCCAGTTAACTGGTTTTGTTTCCAAAGATTTTCCTGTTCTCTATTTCCCAACATTTCTCATATCTTTAGTATTCTTTTTTACGATGATTCTTCGGTTACTACGTGTCTAACTTCCAGTTTCATATTTCGGAATACTTTTCTGTTTCCAATCGTTTGCCGCTTCCCTACTTTACTATTTCTTATCATTCGCCAAATTATCGATAGCGAACTTTTTCCTATCTGTCAAGTTTCTTTTTTTCAATGTTAAGCTGCATTGCTACTCTACCATTTACCAATTTCTACCTTCCCAACTTTTTATTGTTTTAAAAACGTCTCCCGTTTCCCTACTTTATTGTTTCCAACATTCTTCAGTTTCTTAATTTCCATCATGTCTCCTATTTCTATATATGCTATTTCCCAACTTTTCTGATTCCCAACATCTTTCCGATTTCTATATTTCCCATTTCTAACCTTCCTCAGTCGCAACGCTTCTTTGTTTTCTGTCTTCCCAATATATATAACTAGTTTTTTGATTCCGAACAGCTTCCTATTTTCTGTTTACCAACATTTTTGTATCACGAGTTTCCAGATGTTTGTCACTTTTGAAGTATCTGGAAGTTTCTGAAGCATCTGTTATCTTAACATTCGCTAATTTTACGTTTTACTTTAGGCACACTTTACCGCTTCCCATGTCCCAGCAGTTTCCAATACCACAACATTTTCTGTTTCTCAACGTAGTATTTTCCAACATAGTTCATTTCCCGCTTAGCCACATTTTTTGTACCTTTTTCATTATAACATGTTCTAATTTAAGCAGTTTCGAAAAATTTTCGTGCTTTCGTGTTTTCTATAACTTTATCATTAAAAGCGTTTCCCATTTTCCAACGCATTTCCGTTTCCCAGGTATCTAAGTTTCTAGCATTTTTCAGTTTAATGTTTTTTATTTTCGAACACGTTCCCGTTTCCTAGGTTTTCCATTTCCGGAAATATCGTGTTTTATATAAATTTTCGGTTTCCTTAACCTCTCCTTTTCCGATATTTTCCTTTTCAGTAACTGCCTTTACCAACTTTTTTAGGTTCCCTAGTTTCAACATTTTCCAGTTCTTGAGTTTCTGGTTTATCCAACTTTCCCATTTTCCAACATTTTTGACTTTTGACTTTTTTGTTTTGCGATTTTAGTTTATCAGTTTTCCGATTAAAAATTTAGCATCTCCTAACATATTACAATTTTCTCTTTATCAAGCTTTCGCACTTTCCAAGGTCACAGTTTCTCACCCTTCCCATTTTAAGAGTTTGCTAGTGTCCAACATTATGCTTGTTCTGTTGTCTCTTATGTCTGATAATTTTTTTGTTTTTCCGCCTCCCCACGTTTCCCGTTTTCCTATTTTATTGTTTCCCAACGTTACACCGTTTCGCTACTTTAATTGCTTCCCAACATTTTCCATTTTCCCAGACCAGTTTAACCAGTCTTCCATTTTCCTCATGTTTCATTATTTCAACGTTTATTAATTTCCCGGGTAACAAGCTTCCTTTTTCCACAGTTTTATAATTTTCGGACATTTCACAAGCGTCAGGCTTCCCAACGTTTTACTGTTTTATGGTTTCCGGTTTTCTAAAATTTCTACATCAAATTAATTCATATTTTCTTACTTCGCTGTTTCTCAACATTTTCCAGGTTCCCCACATGGCAATATTTTGTGATTTACCTATTTTACTGTTCTCCCAACATTTTCCAGATTCCCAATTTCAAAAATTTTATATCTACCCGGTTTCAGAATGGCCCAATAAACTTCATGTATACCCACCAACTATCCTATTCGTAATTTCGCATAAAAATTGCTACGGAACACTTTTTGCACGTTTTAAATCCGGCGTAAGACTGATCGCTAACACAGTCCTTTGTGAGTGAAATCTAGCCATTTTGAGTTCGCTAAAATTCGAATACAATTGAAGAAACTTTTTGAGACCGAAAGTTTGTCGAAGTTCAATAAACCGGTTTTTGTTCGCTTAACAATAGGATGGATTTGCTTCTGACGTCACTATTGCCTTAGATATGTTCGCGAACACTAAATAATTTAATGCAAGTTTGATGGGAATTATTGAACAGAATTTCTGATAATTGAAATAGATAAAATCCCGCTCAAGCATGGGGTATACCTTCTGGCACTTGTTATAGATTTTGCTATTTCTCGATTAGCGAAAAACCGAAATTGAACACCTTTTTCGTAACAAGAGTTTGCGATTCGCCATCGGTTATTAGAATTAGGATGGTTTGTGGGTATAGCTTAAGTTTATTCACGCACATCTTTCCAGTTTCAAACATTTTTTTATGTCCCGTGTTACTCAAGCAACTTGTTTTCCGTTTCAAAAAACTTTCGTTCCTGTCCATATTTCCCAGTATATTCCATTTCTAAAGTATCCCGTATTCAAACACTTTTCCGTTTCCCAAATAATTGACTGTCACACATTTTCTATTTCACTTTTCCCGTTTCCAAACACAATCCCGTCTCGAAAATTTTCCGTCTAATGACATTTCACGTTACCTCATATTACGGATTCCCAAAAATTCCTAGTTTCTCACATCGCAACATTTTCGTTTCGCATCATTCTCTGTGTTCCTAATCTTTCGCTTCCTCCAAAATTTTCCCGGTTCAGTTTACCGTTACCCAACTTTTATCCGTTTCCTATCCTTTTTCATTCACCAGGATTCTCGTTTAAATAGTTTTCCATTTGTAGTATTTTTATTTCCTGAATTTCCTGTCTATTTTGCATTTACCTGCTTGCCGGTTAACAATTTTCCGTTTTTATATTTCCCAAGTTTCGCGGCACCCAAATTTTTTGTTTACCATCACTTTTTAGATTCTCAAATGTTTGACTTCTCAATATTTTCTAGTTTTATGTTTCCGGTTAGCGAACACTTCAACATTTCCCAAAATAATGTTGCTTTCCTTTGTTTGATTTGGATCATTTTTCGGTTTCTCACATCCCTTTATTTTTCCGTTTCCATAATCTTGCGTTTCCTAACATTTTTCCATTGCCTTACTTCACTGTTTTCCAATATTTTTCAGTGTCCGATTTCCAACATTTCACCAATTTTCAACCGACATTTTTTCATTTCCGTTTTTAAGTTTTTGTTAGCTTTCCTGCCTCCAAAAAAATTCCCCTGCTTTGCTTTTTCTGTTTCATAACATACCGATGTCAACTGTTTTCCCATTTATACGACTTTGCGTTTTCCATGTATCTGACTTCCTAACGTTTGAAAGTTTAATGTTTCCCATTCGCTAATACGTTTCCGTTCTCCAATTTCTTGTTTCCCCGCAGTTTATATTTTCCTGCATACATCCCAACATTTTCTATTTCGTCTTGGCTTTGTTTTAACAAACTCCTGCAGGTTAAGATAAATTCCTACTAAATTTATGTGCCCTATTTACTTTTCAAGCGGCAAATTGCTGAGTTAATTTTTTTCTTCTGGTTGGTTGTATTGGAACTTGATCATTGTACATATATATGTTTGGACCACAGATGAAGCAAAAATGTGGAAAATTTCAAACAAAATTTTAAAAAGCGGAATTCCACTTCCGGTATGGTTTTCGCCCTTTGCCGGAACTGCAACCGGAACACGATTTTCCCGGCGGAACCGGAATTCCGATTACTCTCTGCATGCTGGGTAACTGAAATGTATGCAATGCCCTTCTCGATGTACTAAGGCGAAGCCTTTAGCCGTAGGTCAGGGAGCTAACCGGAATTCCGGTCCCGGCGAAAATCATGTTGCGGTTCCAGCAAAATATCGAGCACGGGCGCAGCACGCTGGAGTCGGAGGCCATTAATTTTTGGAGAAAAAAAAACAGGCCGCTTTCCTAATTTTCACTATTGAGTGGCGTACTGCACCCTGTATATGAGCCTTGGACTAAAAGTCCAAATTCCAAAACAACTAAGCTTTTCCTTTTTCTAGCATTATAACATAACCCGTTTCAAGCCACTGTTAATTACGGCTTCCACGTGATGCAGTTTTTGAAAAACCTTGCAGCATTTGGTACGATTGTTACAGCAGCGCGTATTTCTGGAGTATCCGAACTTTGGTTTGGTAGTTGGGTCAAATATTTGCTTGGACCCCGTTGTTTTTCGCCCTTGATAGCCGCGCGGTGACAAAACTGTCCAATATTTGCCGCTTTTCGGACATTTGATCCAACGGCTAACTCAGATTTTCTTCTTCTTCTTTGTGTCATATGTAATGCAAAGAAACGTGCTTCTACCGATGGGAACTACAATTGTTCCCTATTATTTATACCAGTGTTAGTGTTCATTTTAATCCTACAAGCTGATTCGAGCCTTTTGAAAACTAGGCTCGGCTCGTTAATAAAACCATAGGGTGGACGCTCGGTTCGTTGCGATTTTTGAAGGTAGGCTCGAAGCTCGACTCGATCGCTTATAGCTCATTCTTGGGTCTAGAGCCGAGCTTAAACGCTCGATTCTCACCTGGAGTAACTCTTAAAACTACAGTGTGTGGTGAGCACTGCAGCATAGATTCTCAATTGAACATCATATTTACTGCTACGATACTCATGTCCGCTTATAATGCAAAACCATATCATCCATAGCAATACGTAACTGAACGAAGTAC
>JASANE010004526.1:0-17113 GCA_030248225.1 Trileptium ribeirensis
ATACAAATTAGTTATAATATTATACGTATTATCGCTTGTCGTTAGGAAGGAGCGTTAAATTAAAGTCACCAAACTCTATCGTTGCAAAATCAAACTGATTGACTTTCCAAAGTTGCAACGCTATTTATACTTTCTCGTCCGCTGAATACTCGTCGCTGATTGGTTGATCCAAAATCACGTGCTCGTCGCTGATTGGTTAATTTTTCACCAAAGTGACATTGATTAATTAGTTTTTGCAAAACCTCGCGGTGGTCGTTAAGCTGGTTTTCCTGAAGCTTTTTATACGGGTCGGATTTGGTCAAAAATCGTTTAAAGTTTTCCATACATTTACTATGTTAATACATGTATTTTCACATTAAATTTAATTTTTGTGTGTGTTAATACACATAAACTTAAAACACATAAACATACACATGTAAACATAACACATCACTATTCAGTCTTGATTTTCCGTCGTTTAGTTAGGTCGGTTGTGCTCTCAAAAGTATAAAAGGAAATGTATTTTAAATCAAATCAGTTTTGAACTTTTCTTTCACGCAGTTTGGTGGTTTATTTATGCTCTCTATGCGAAAAACATATTTTGTACTATTTCCAGAACCACCATTTTTTCTACTACTTGCAGAACCATCACTTTTATACTACTTCCAGAACCACTGTTTTATACCACTAAGTTCCAGAACCATCACTTTTTTATAACCTATGTATTCTGCTACTCTATTTTGGTAGTGGGTAGTACAATAATATTTAATAATTAACTATGGAATTAATGGTTTTAAAGAATATTTTACATATACAAAGATTTATATATGTATATCTACATAACTGGAAATCACACAGTTCCTAAAAGTATATCTTGACCTATAGCACCCTAACGTATTCTGGTACTAAGTTGGAAATAATATTATAACTTAATAACAATGACAATAAAATAAGCCTTTTCATACATCTCACGTAAACAACTCACAATACACATAAATAACTCACAATGCACAATAACAAAAACAATGCACAGTCAACATACACAACAAATAGTACACAGCTGACATAAGCACATACACAACACGTAAAGAACGACAATAACAACAACAAGCGCTACGCTGTCTCTCACACTGCTGCCGCACGCGACTGCAAGCGCACGCTACTGCGAGGAATTATCCTGCTGCGTCTGTTTATATACACATATGCAAAACCTCACGGTGGTAGGGAAACGCTATTTTTCTCATTAGCGTTTTATTTTGTATTTTTTATTTTCTCTCATTTGCGTTTTATCTACTATTTGCGTTTATACTTTTAGTTGTATTTTATCACGCAACTTGTGTTGTATACGATACAATGGAGTCCTGTTGGTGTCATTGGTCAGAGTTCACACAGTAGTATAACAATACGTCAAAAAATTTACGATTTTTACCGTTAAAGATGTGAAAAATATCCATATTTGGAGCCAAAAGTTCAGGTTTTCACTTTTATTTATCGGAAACTATCTATAATTAGTGAGTGTTTGTCCTTTAATGAACAAATTATACATTTTTACTAACATAGGTACTTGATAACATGAATAAAAAGCTATAATGGTGGTATATGTTCTATGATATAGACTAAATGTAGCTTGATTAATGTGGTGTATAAACCACCACAAAAAATGGGGAGGGCACGCATTATGAATTAGTTAATATGTACATATTACCACCACATTGTGGTGGAATAACTACCACCCCTCCCCCTAAATTGGGGCTGAGGGGGATGCAGAACCGGTATCTTAAGCTAAAATTAGCTGGAACAGCTAAAAAATGAGCTGCAACAGCTAAAAATGAGATGCAACAGCTAAGAATGCACTGTAACAGCTAAAAAATGAACTGTAACAGCTAAAAATGAACTGCAACAGCTAAAAAATGAACTGAAACTGCTAAAAAATGAACTGCAACAGCTAAAAATGACAACCCCTCCCCTCCCCTCAAATGAGGGGGAGGGGGATGCAAAACCGGCACTGCTCAGTACGGATATATTTCCATTACCACCCCTCCCCCTCCCCCTCAATTGAGGGGGAGGGGGGCGTAAAACCCCCATTTTCTCAGTACTCGTATATACTAATCACTTCATTCCACAGACCCTGTGACTTCATCGCCTGTAGTACTGGATTGTAGTCGATGAGAGGGTATAACCTTATGAAACAATGTGGCTGTAGTGCTTGGGATTTTATGTTGGAAATTTCGCAAATTAACAGATTATAACGATTATTTCTAAGGCTGTTTTGAGGAGGATCAGGTCAACTATTATAATAACCATTTTCATTATTCGTTCAAGTGACGCTCTTGTGTCTTTTAGTAATATCGAACGAAGCATACAGGCTGATAGGGGGATAGGGGATTGTACCCCTGAGGCTCAGACCCCATCAGGGCTTCACCTGTCCTCCTCCGGGAGGTAGCCTGATCCTTCTGATGGTTCGCGCCGCGCTGAAGTCGCGCAGAAAATTTCGGGAAAAATTGGGTGAAATTGCGGAAAATTGGGAAAATGGGTGCCGAAAATTTTTGAAAATTTGACTTCCAAAGTATCTCGTATAATTTAGCTCCTCCTTCTGGCGACAGCTTGTTGCTATTGCTTCTGTCTAATTACATATTTCCTGTATCGTTTTATTTATAATATTTATCGTATATATTTGTTTTTTGCTAAGCGCGAACTTACTCCTTATTTTGATAACGACTATTTATCTTTAATAGGACATAATTTATTTCTACCAAGCGGGAGGAGGACACTGGAAAAAATTTTGTAAAACAGTGCCAAACGTTACACAAACTAAAAATTCAGCCTAATTTCATTCGTAGTTTGCTCCCAAAAATGTACGTTATTGTTGATTTTCCTTAATTCTATGTTTCACAAAATACTATGGGTGTTTTAATATATAAACAAAAATGATATTGAACTTTTATAAATATATCCAGTTGGTTCCAACTACTTCACCATGGAAAGAGCACACACTCAGCAACGATTGCAGAATTACAAGCCACATCCATGGTCGGAAGGTAGACTTATATCTACCTGAAGTAGGAAAAACGATTACTCAGACGAAATGAAAACGGCTGTTAAATAAAACCCTGGGTAGAAACTGAAACTGAAACTTTGAAACGTATTGCCTGCTTACTCTATTGTGAGGATATTTTGTCCCAAACAGCGTTTTTGCATCCGGTAATCCAGCAGGATAGTATTATTATTAGCTTGCGTTTATTATCAAAATAGTGAAGAGTAGACCACATGGTCGTACTCCTGTATATAACGCTGAACGTACGCGATGATGTGACCATTTCACAGATTTGTCATCATGTACTATTGCTATTAGTAACCGAGCTGTTTGATATATGAATAATAGTTATTATAGTATGCTGATTCACACATGACAAATTTTTGTCACTTTTACAACACTTCTCAACCGAAAACTGCGTTTCTCTACTTGAACCACATGTATATATATACGCCATAAATGTGTTTTCATCCAGAATATTATTAAATCTAATATATACCCATTGTTTAGTTGGTGTCACAAAATTTCGACTAAGCTGCAGACATAGCCGACGACCTGGTAGTATAATTGTTTTTGCAGTTATGTTTTCGACTGGAACGACCCATGCATACTTCATAAAGCAATCGCAGCAATTAAGTATATACTTAAAACTGTCATTGCATGCTGCAAAGTGAGGCATGTGTGCTAAATCCGCCTGAAACAAGTCCCTTAAGCCCTTAACAACAGTACGATGTCTCTTGCATCTAAGTCTTGGGGTTTATGTAAAGTATGTGTTTCTTGTTCTCGTAGCCATTCCTGTACATCCTTAAACTTAGCGTTAACCCACACCTCCTTGCTTCACAGTAAAGCTTTATCATTGTTGAAAAACCTGCTATATTAGTTGTAACATAGTAAATATGTTTAAGTTTGTCGTCTATCGTAACTATATGGGACAAACTTTTCATCTACTTTTAAGACTTTCCTGCATGTTTCATGCACGTTTGACAGCTGTCGGTGCGCAGGTTGTTTAAAGCAGCTCAACGAAATGAACACAGAAAGCTTTCAATATTATTGAATGAAAACATACATACAACACATATATACGTAATATTTACAGCTACATACAGCGCAATATAGGTAATACACAACGAGCAATACACAACCCTGATATAGTTGCTGTTTCAACAATGATTATACATATCTTCCAATAAGTTCAAAAATTCGTTGTGCCAATGTCCATATGCGTACGAACTAATTCCGTCGTTTGTAATAAACGACTTGTCATCATACCTTGATAAACTTGTTTTACTGATAGTTGCTGTACTTATAACATGTTTATCCGTTTGGATTAAATTCATCGTATGCCGCATACTAGTCAGAACAAATAATGTTTTTACATAGTTTTCGTGGCGAATGTCATTTTTAACAACACCTTTCTAGATACTCTTTGCCCGCTTCTCTTCATCACATCCACTATGCTATACATCTTCGCTCGTAGTTGTACAAATTCCTTTATAGGAACACCAGCTGTCTCGTCCTTCATTTTTCCGAGCACTTTTTTATTCATAATCGAATATTGAAGATGATCTTTTGTATAGTCACTGGTGTCGAAGTAAGCCATATTTGCCGCCATTTCCTCATATATCGCCAGTTTGCACTTGGTAGTGAATCGGTATCGGTGAAGAGTTAAGTGCACCGATCGTTATACAACTCATTCATGTACTTTAATGGAATTCATACATTTGTGCCTTCGATAAGTCGACAACGGTGAATCCGACGTATATTCATTTGCAAAGCTTCACAGTCATCGGTGCATTTTGACCGCGAAAAGGTGTTTATTGAAAATGACGACATTGAGTAACGAGGTGTACAACCAACTTGCTGTATCTCCGCTCACCTGTGACTAGCTGCACATTAACATAGCCACCCATGGTCTCTATTGTTTTGCCGAACGGTGTGTTGTTTAGTAATCTGTACATGTCTTTTTCAAAATCGTTTGTAGCCCATTTCCTTGTTTCTGTATTGAGCATAATGTATTTACTCATTCATGCCCACTGAAAGCATGACATGACACGATGCACCTTTGTTAGTTCCATCCCGAAACGTAGATATTGTAGGGGATTGCGAGTGTGAAGCCTATAATGTTGTTTGCCGTTGAGATCGTTCTGGTGGGAGGGGTAGTCGTTGTGGAGATAATATAACTGTGATGAGTGTTCCAAAACGTATCCTGTGTCCCCATTAGGCTCCATTGTGGACCAATCAGCGTTGTCGATTTCTTCACGCGACATCCATTTCAAAGAGTGCCACGGTAACTTTTGTACCATTGAACATCCGTACAAATTGTCTCCATCAAGATACATGATGTAGCTGTGGGGTTGTGACGCATCGCATCCGCCGACATGTGGGTTATTCGCCTTGGCATAATTGTGGGAAATAATTGAGGCAAATGCCGTCTTCGCAGAATTGGTACATGTCCGTATCACTGTTGAGGTCGAGACGAGCCCCGGTGAGTTTCAGACATGCGTCCCACGCAAACCTGGAGAGAATGAACAAAACACATATATAGTGAACGAAGTTAACCTGGTATTTGTGGAGCGCGAACCTTCTAAAGTTCTCAAACACATCGCACAGCAATAAGACGTCGGTCTTAAGACATAAATCATGGGATTCACCCATATTATTAATGCCCATATTCTTTCATACTCTTTGCGCATGCGCGTAATCTTCGTCATTGACACTAATGCCGTTAAGCGGGGAACAGAATGCTGCTTGTGTAAGTAGTGACTTATCGTTAAACCGACCAAAGTTGTATGTATATTGATAGGGATAGACAGCTTTGCGTGTCATGATATACGCACGTTTGCCAAATACCCTTTGGGTTGCAGTAAAAGCGCTCATACTATTCTTCTTCAAATTATATGTAAGTGTCTGTAGAGATGGCGTGAGGAATTGAAGCATGTCGACAAAATCAATCCTCCGCCCAATTTCGTCTTCGTCATTATCGTTGTTACCTAGCATGAAATCAAAACGGTATACATTTTCATTCTAACATTCATCGCCGCTTTTCTCACCGTCTTCTGCTATGTCTGTTATAAACGGGTTGCTATCAACACCATTTACATGTCACCTTTTTCTACGTTCGCCTTTTTCGTTGTGATTGATGGAAAATGTCATATAGTCTTCCATACCTTTTGCAACACAATCTATTTCAAGTCTTTGTTCCTGTCCAATCCACGAACTAAGCAATAGTGGTCCTTTCATAGTAAGGTGGGAACATATTTTTGATGGGTTTTCGAAATCAAGGGATATGATACGTCTTTGTCTTCGAGTCCGTATACGTTAATTGAAAAGTTGTTTTGTTCTTCGTAACGAGGAATATCCTGTAGCTTCACCTTATAAGAGATTCTGTTCATGTTCATTTCGTTTATATGTGGTAATTGTTCCCTGTTTCGGGATGTTGTTTGAATGGCAGTGGGTGTAACGCTGCTAACATACTATAAGAGGCATTAGTTGTCATCATTTTGAATATTAAGGATCACATGTTTTTTTCGGATTGATACTGAGAATTTCCGATGTGACGACCCTTGTAACTGTTGATAGACGCTAATATGGACGTCTGCGTGTTTTATAGCATCGAGCATCCATGTCGCTCCACGAGCTGTAGAGGTGTGCAATGTCATCGTTGATGTTGTTACCTGGTAAGTTGGTTCGCACGTTGCTCTGGAAGTGCGCCATCATGCTTGATACGTCGAGCTTCCTGAACACGCATTGAACGCTGACCCAAATCTTGACGCCACGAAAACGTTCTTGAATGATTAGCGTCAGTAATATTGTTTGAATCTGACTCAGAAATATGCTGTGATCGTTGACAATAGTATTCAGTATGATATAATAGCTGCGAACGTATCCTTTGTGCGCTTTTATCCGTTGAAGAAATATTGCTGAATCGTTTTGACTGACTATCTTTGATTGTTCTTTACATCCGTTGATATCGCTTACGTTTACTGCTTGACTGTTCTAAATTATTCTGCACACGTTGTACTTTAATCGGTAGTTCATCACCGCAATTACACCACTTCGCGCGTTTCAGCGATTGCTTTTTGTAGTCGTTGAGGGTGCATTGTTATTTAACTGCATTGTTGTTACCACTGCTCTATTGTGAAACTTCGTCATATGTCGAGTGAGGTTGTCGTTTCTCGTGAATGTTTTTTCGCGACTGCATTTTAATGTCATGTTGTGGACGCTAACATAATGTCGTTTGAACTGATCTCGCCGAGTAAACAATTGGTTACATATATGACTTACGAATACCATTCTTTTTAAGAAATTATTATAGATTACTTACAAGCATCCTGGAAAAGACACGACTGAAATTGCAGGGTTGTAAAACTCGGAAGATGCGTTACTCCGAAATGTAAACATTGTTGTACTATAGCATTTCACTTCCAGCCGAGATGCAGCTGACTGTGAAAGATATAACTGAAGGAAAACGTGTTCACGGGTATGCTTGAAGCGAAAAATATTGTCCCGGTTTGATGGTTATTTTTATTCAAAAATAATGTATGACCTATTTTGTTGTATTTTGTAGCCAAAAATAATGCATAGCCATTACGGATGTGTTGCCCAGCCGAAAGTAATGTGGACGGATGTGTTTTGTGGTCGAAAATAATATGTAACTACGGGTGTTTCGTAGTTGAAAACAATGTAATACCGTTACATATGTGTTTCCTAGTTGAAAACAATCACAACGACTGTGTTTTCTGGTGAGAAACAATATTCCATCCTTACAGGTGTGCTTCCTGGCTAAAATCAGTATTTTAACAATACAGGTGTGCTTCATAGTAACACAATATACCAGCCTTACGGATATGTTTCCTAGTTAAAAACAGCATACATATTACGGTTGTGTTTTATAATCAAAAATAATACTACACCTGTACGGGTGTGTTTAACCGCTGAAATTAGTATGTATATATATATGACAGAAATGTTTCCTGGTGAAAATTAACACTGACTTCATATTCACAAAGCACAATAACAAACCCTTGTGCGGACGTGTTATTGTTGTAATCAATGTATGCGTATATACAAAAATAATTCTAAATGAATTATCTTATCAAAATCACAAATGATCGGAACACATGGAAAACGGTTGATCCTTAAATCCTGGACATTAATTACACACGGTGCCCAATATGAAAAGTGCAACACATGCCTGGAACACGTTGTTTAGATAGATAGTAATCGTCTCTACAAACATAGGATCTGAATACCACGCGCCCACGGATTAAACTGGCCTGTGAACCATTAGGTATATAATAAACACATAAAATTTAAAACAAATCGCAGTCTCAGCAAGAACATTACCAACAATAGTGTATAAAACGCAGTGGCATTTGCTTTTATAGTCTTAGAAGAAAGACTGGACTTAAATTGTTGCGAAATAGTGGTAAACTTGCAGATAATGCTGTTATATGACGATATATTGCACACCATTTTAGCTACACATTAATATTGTTGAAACAAAATTGGCTTAATATAATTAGCATTATTAATGACGATCATGCTCCTATTTCAGGGCAATTCGTGGCTAAAGCAAATAGTTTGTCCAATTTATTTGCTCATATAGCTATTCCGCAGAACCGCGCACTGTTGAGATGTACCGCTTTGTTTTTGATGATATAATTGAATGTTAATACTCTATACATGTTGGATGTATAAACAGTGCAATACACGCATGCGCAAAAATAAACATATGTAGCATATTGTATATATAAATTATGTAAGCAGTTATATATTATATATGTGTAATGACCAAGTTTTCCCTTAAAGTCGGTCTACTAAGCTTTTTACATATATATATATATATATATATATAAGTATGCATACTTATATATATATATCAGGGAGTAACCGGAATTCCGGTTCCGGCGAAAATCGGCTGCGGTTCCGGCAAAGGGCAAAAACCATACCGGAACTGGAGCAGTTATTTTACACATTCAGAAGTCTGCGGGGTATATATATTATATTTAAACCGGTCCAACTCGGTAACAGAGTATGGATTATGTAGAAGTATGTACTTAGTTGTAAGCTTGTCTATAATAAATTGCAAGCACAAGCCAGTGCGCTTCCAAACTTTATAAATCAGTCTACATTGAAGTAAAGTAACGTTATCTGCAACGCAGCCAGAAACTGCGTCCTTGGCAATGAACTGTAATCATTGAAACTGTGCGAGCAGTATAACAGTAGGTCTCATTTATAGCATTGTGATTACAAAGTTATCATCATTATCATCTAACTAACGGACACTGGTAGCCCAACGTTAGCCTAAACAGTGTCTCTGACCACGGATCAGAAAATTATAGTGTATATACCTTCTATTACTTTATCTTAGAACCATATAAACCAATAATTTCAAGCTTCCTACAGAATAACATGTAACAAACGTATTTGTAGTCAAGGGAGGCGACTGGAAACAGAGTGAAAATGTGTCTTGTACAGAGCGAAAGTGTTTATTCTACGCTCCATGCGTTATAAGCACATTCATTTTGACGCAATATATGCAAGCATGTATAGTGGAAGGCATTTTTTTGCTCTGTATGTCCAAAAACTGACATATTGATCGATAAATATTTAGCTTCCTCAGTCTCTTTAAATCTCCAGAAAGGCAATAATGACATCACAATACATTAAGTTTATTGTAAAAGTTATTTTTAACACATTTTAAATCCACTGTATATACCTGCATTTCTTCCTTCATCTGTTTTACAATATATAGATTTCGAAGACCAGGTTCCGGTTCAGAATCTGGTTGAAATGGACGGTTCCGGTTATTCCCTGATATATATGTCTATTATTATAAAGTATATACTACACATATACCATATATACATTGACCCTCCCATAGCACCGCTACCCCAACATCCTGCTGAAGGGGAAGGGGGTAAAACAACGTTATCTACTCTTGCTTAGAACGATATTACGGTTCAAATTGGAGTGTTCCAGCTTTGAGGGTTATTTTGGTGCTAGCGCTGTGAGTTCAGCACAACTTCGACTAGCCGCAGTGTAAAAGCAATTTATTAGATGGTGTGTATGACAAGACACCGCCCGAACCGCTATTGTCCAGATCATAATGTGCCAGGGTGCAGGTCCGGAACAGCCCACCTTAGATTAGAAGAATCGGAATAAATCAAGTAAATTTAGCTGTTACACCTTTATTAAATTAGACGTTGTGTATGACCAGGCAAAGCACGAACCGCTATTGTCCAGATCATTGGAATAAATCAAATATAAACTGTTACACTTGCGTTCTTTTATATTTTAATTGCACACGGTTTTCTTGACTCATTAACATCAAGACCAATATCAGCCTCTGACTGTGGTTAACAACAGCATTGGGTCATTTATATAGTAGTATGTCGCATGCGAGGGTGAAACGGAGCGAACGTGGTTTCATTTTTAGTGATCATTTTCAGTAATCACCTGTAACACGCTGAACTTGATGTATATATCCCAAATTACTGAAGACCCACTGTATTCTGGAACTCTAGTTCATTGACCCTAAACCCAAAGAAAGCGTCTGAAAAGGCGTGAAGTGGCAACCTCAAGATAACCAAACTATCGTATTCTGGCTGCCATACAGACAATTCTTGATGCCATGTACGCAATACGTAACAAAAAAACTGACCAGGCAATATTCTGAAAATCGGGTTCATTTACTCTTAATCCAGAGAAAAGGCATGAAATAATCAAGCTACGCTCTACATAACCAAATCACTGTATTCACCGTTCAGAAAAACCAATATGTAGACCATTCTTGATGCCCAGCACGCAATACATAACTAACCAATCCAATAAAAACACACCACATTTTCGAAATCGTGTTCTTCGACCGTAAAACTTTTGAAATCATGGAAAGCATAGTACAGTCTAGTTGAACCTAGCAAAGCCATCGTATACAGCGTGCCTGTATAACGTAATAAACACTCATTGTAACGTAAAAACACACAATAAAATGCCGAAATTTGAAAAATAGGTATTTCTAGCAAACGGTCGACAAATGATATTCATATTTTGTAGGGCCAGGGAGCGGTCCTACAAAAAACTGTAAAGTGGTCTGCAAAGTTGTAGATCTCGATGAGGTGAATCTGAAGTTTGTACCCATTTTTATACAAGGGTACCATACACCGTTTTTATCTAAACTAGGTTTGTGAATTAGAAATACAATATAGGTAGTAAATATGATAGATACATTAGCTATCAGTCTGTTGCATAATTGCTAACTTTACGTTTACTTAGCAGCACCATCACACTCCGAGAATTTTGCCGTGCACCATTTTCAACAATGAGCGGATGACGGTGGTCGGATGTGTAAAAAAACTTTGGATGCGACAATATAGTATGCTTGCACGATTCTACGCTATGCACAGCATGACAAAATATGAAAAGCATGTCACAGCCTTATGGTTATGAATATACGGTGTTGTGTGTTTACAAGGCTATCGAAACGCTACTGCTGGTTATAATGAAAAGCATGTTTCTTTCACCAATAAGCTATAGTGGATCAAGTTTAGTTTCGTGCACTGTGATATAGCTACAAAACATGCATTTATCTAAAAAGGAAACTCATATTTTTGCGACCATATTTAACTGTCTCAGATATCTTTGTAAAAGGTCCCGCGCGCATCGATCTTGTTGGGTTCCGGCTTGAGCATATTGCAGTTATACAAATGTCGTTTCTAAATCCAAAGGGTTGGACAGACCTACCACAAAATTGGGGGGGGGGGTGAGTGCGCGATAGCCCGCGCTGAAATGATAACGGTAATTAATGGTATTCGATATAAAACCGAAAACGCTCTTTTATCGAATACGGCTTCACAATAGTGCTCAAGGAAGTGTCATATATATATATGCAGCCTTCCTTTAAATTTTACTCATGTATAGCGCAATCGGGCTAATGAGTTGATTGGGCTGCAATCAACTTTTAAGATATTTATCAGGCGTGGGTTTGGTGAGATACAAAAGCGCAACATACGGCTACGTATATGTAATGTATTATATCTGTATTATGCGGTATATTGCTTTCTGTCGCTACACTGCTTCTTAAACTGACCCGAAAACTCTAAATACGAACACAAATCTTGATATTATAAGCTTATATGCAGCTTAAAAAATAGTTATTACTTTCAGCTTTAATATGCGTTTTGCGAATTATAAAGGTTGTAATTAATTTTAATTTTTTAAATAACAATATAAATTTTATTTAAACTTAACATACATACATAAGCCGAAGATTCCGTTAAGAAGGAACAATCAGATGGATCCGGACTTTTTTCACCAAATACCGGCACGTGATTCACATACGTTGTATCTGTAAGTGTCGTTATATATCTTGTGTTGCAGTTTTAATCGATAACATTGTACGTAACGTTCGGAACATACGAAGTATCGGTGGCACCCTCTGAATCTATCGGAAGTGGATTGATCTCGGTTTTTGGCGTTGTCATTGCTTAATTTCGTGGACTTGTTTTAGTCCATTACAAAACCGTACGGCTAATTGTCTGTCTAATTCACCGTGGGCTATAGCCAGTTATTGATTTGAAAATGCCAGAAATTGATCAACAGCCGACAATTGACGTTCAACAGTCGATTGAGCAGCAACAACAGCGGCAACAGCAGCAACAGCAGTCGAAAACAGATGAAACCGTCGTGACTACGACAGCTGGTCAAGATGCCACCGGAACGATCGGAGCGAAAAAGGTAAGCTTCGCGTGTGTTGATCTTCTCTGTTTTCCTTCTGAGCAGTAGCCGCTAATATAGCTCGTAGGCCAACACATTGGGCACTGGAGCATTAATGTCTATTGAGAATATTATCGTTTTCGTTTTGTGTGTTGGCGTCGTGGTAACGCTGTCTTATTGTGGGATTTTTTGATGAAAATTTGTGTGGGTTTTCTTGTGAAGCTTGTTTAGTAAATAAAATTAGAGAATATTGGATACAGATAGGAAATTGAACCTCTGTTGTGATGGGGTTTCAGTTTATACATGTAGTATTTCAATTTTCCGGCTCGGTTAGTAATTTGTAATAATGTACATTGGGTTTTTCTGAATCCACCGGCGATGCTAATATTGTCGCTATCAGGACTCGTTTACTCTACAATGTTGTCTGTGAATTTTTACAAGGATTTTTGTTTGCGGAAAGTCGAAGATGAGCTCTCTAGATATCCAATGTTCCCTTTCCAATCTTCCAGTGTTCTTGTATGCTTACGTATTATATATCTTATAGCAATATCGCTCGTGTATATTTCGACAACATGATGATAACTTAAAATATGCCGACAGCGGTTGTAGCATCATCATAATAGTAATGTCATCGGAAATGTAGTAGTTCAGTTGATTTTTTATATTTGGACTGTAATTGTTTTTGATGGAGTTTCCGAGATCGAGATTTAGATTATATAGCCTAATTACTATAACTATAGTTTGATTCTATTTGGCGGGTTTGGTTTTTGTGCATTGCAGCATTTTGATAATGGCGTTTGGGCATATTGCACAATGCGGAAATTGCTATAGACAACAACAGTAGCAGTGGATGGGGGTATTTTCTTTTAGGCCGAGTTTGGTCAATTCTGAAGATACAGAGCTGATTTCGGTATTTACCGATTCAGCTGCATGAGGCGGTTCAGAAAATACTTTTACCCACATCCCTGAAAATTTTTTTGCAATTTTTTGAGGTCCCAATGGTCCCCACTCCGAAACCCGAAAATTTTTTCTTCGGAACATGGTTATATTGGCTCGGTTTGATGAGAGAAATCTACGGGTGTGTTTTTTATTGAAATCTACGCCACCGTTAGAAAGTTATGAGGGCCTTAGTAACTTTGAAGGGCGGAAATAAAATGCATGCCATGCCATTCTTGATATACTAAGCCTCAGTCTGAGCCTAAGCTAAGGTCCTTATATGACACATACACTAAGCCTAAGTCGGGGGGCTACCGCCCCCCGACACCCCCCGCTCTAAGCTGTTCTTTTTTCTTAATGTTATAACGTAGCCTCTCAGGGTTACTTGGGCCCTCATGACTTTCCAACGGTAAAGTAGATTTCAATAAAATATACATCAGTAGATTTCTCTCATCAAACCGAGTCGAACGGTACCTAACATGACCATATTCCGAAGAAAAAAAATTTTTGGGTTCCCGAGGGAGGACCATTGGGACCTCAAAAAATCGAAAAAAAAATTGTGTAAAATGCTATTTTCTGAACCGCCCCATCGATGAATCGATTGATACTCTGTATTTTCGAAATTGCCAAAATTCAGGTGGGGGGGGTGGTGAAAGACAAGACCCGACAGAACTTAGGCTGCGGCTTGGCACTTCAAGAACCATGTGCGGCTCAGCGGCTCGGCCCATCTTTTCCGATAAATAGCTCGGCTCGTCTCTTCCGATAAATAGCTCGGCTCGGCTCTTAGTCTCGTAGTATTTTGCGATTTTTTAATAATCTACAGCATAATGTAATATAGAAACCACCGTGGGAACTATATATAGTTGTTTTTAGATCTTTTAAGATTAGAGCCTATGCAGTTCTTGGTGTTGGCAGTTGTTAAAATTACGTTTTTGTTATGGAAAAAAGATACACAGCTTTTCAACATACACCAGTCTCGGCTCTTACAGATAGATCTTTAGCTCTAGCTCGGCTCTTCAGACAGCATGGCCGGCTCGGCTTTGAAACCGAGCCAAGAGCCTAAATTCTCAACTCTTGTATATATATACATATTTATACAAGTTATGTATAATTGTATACTATACTGTATTTATATAAAATACGTAAATATATGTAATACCTATATAATATTTATGCACATGAGTACTACGGAATCTTTGAAACCTAATCTGAATTGCGTGTTTATTTAAGCCCAAATTGATTTGCAGTTGAAACAATATCACGATAATTGTAGAAGAAATATTCAATCCTTTTTCTTTGTTTTAGCTAATGCTTTTTATATAGTATTTAGTTTCTAATTTGTTTCGAAGTATTGGCGGCTTGAAATTTGCAAGATTTTTGATGTGAATTTAAAGCAAACAAATACATTTTGATTTGAACTGATTGAATGATTATATTAATATATACAAGATATTTTTTGTTTTTGTTCAGTTGTGTGCGCATTTATATGATCATGGAGTCTTTTCGGACAGTCCCACTCGTATACTGATGAAAGTTTAGTGTTTTGTTGAACGCTGATTCGTATGATCACCAGGTCCGGGGTGTAGCCACGATTTCGAATATATATTTATGTGTATATGAAGTTCACGTATTTTTGGTGTGTGTTCGTTACCTTCATGTGACATAATTTTTTTGACATAACATAACCTTTTTTCGACGACACGATAAGGTTCTGACAAATTTAATCCATGAAAAAGGTGGTCCAGGTCTTCTTGACCAACGGTGTTTGACCAAGTCTTCAGTTAGCCCATAAAGCCACAAAACTTCCAATTTTGAAGACACATCGATGATTTTGGTGCGATTCAACTGAGCTAAACGATACTATTCACACTACTGTACCTATATTAGAGATATTTACAAATTCTTTTTTTTCTGGTTTTTGAGTTACCAACGGTCTTCTCTGTACTGAAAAATTCAGAAATTTTCATTTCTGGACAAATCGTTCGAATCGTATTGACGAGCTGAGTAGGACGAAACGTGTATGAAATGTGAATGAATGCACTCCATTTATTTATGGATTAACGAGCTACGAACGATTTTTGAAATGAGCTACGGGCGATAATCAGGTAAAATTTATGAACCACATCATGATCGGATCGACCTGTTTTCTCGAGCTATTCGACTTAGATCGTTCAGTGCATTTATGGGGAAACATTTCCGTTTGATTATCTAACACAAATTGAAACAAGTCATTCGAAGATGTTGTCAGAGGTTGTCGATGTGCATACGTTGTTTATTGCTATAGCGCAGTACCGAGAACGCGAACATACTCTACGAACTGAGGTCTTTGATAGTGCTTTAGCAACACGGCTAGAGCTACAGTCGTGGTCCTAGTTAACTTTGACCGGTTCGCGACTTGTACATCGCTGACTACGAAGCCACTTTTAATGTTTTTATATAAAAACTACCCCTTAGGCGCTTATTATCTATATTATCCGCAATCGTGGCTCATCAAAGTACCGGGCGTATCTGGCGTTCGCATTTGTAGTAAGTCTTCGTGTCTTTAAAACCGAATCGATCCGAGTTTTATTCCGGGAGGAACTGAACATACGATCTTCAACCACCATGCGCCACATCATCATTATCGTCTCCATAGTTTACGTAATTCCGCAGGAATTAATCAGCTTCATCATGTAATTAGTATATTAGCTTTGAGATCGCGCGCCCCCACGGCTTGCCGCTGTTCATATCTACTTTTAGTTCCGCCGGAACCGGATTAGTTTAAACACGAAAGAGCAGTAATAAAATTGCTATTAGTGATAATTACGATTATTGTTTTGTTTGTGTCCTTGTTATTGTGCTGCTTACGGACTGATGAGAATAATATATACTGGCCCAGACCATAGTTATACAATATTTGTAAATATCTAGTAAAAGTAATACATGTTGTTCAATGACCCGGGTTGGCAGTTCAAGTTACAGCATTATAGTACGGCTGCATGCAACAAGCTGCTTATTCCTCTCCCTCTTTATCTTCTTTCGCTTTACCGGGCCTTACCATCTGCTAGCGCTACTGCAGTTATTAATGTTGTCGTGACCGAGACTTGAAATAATCAAACAAAATCGTTGTCTGGTTGAAAAAATAGCCCACCAAAAGCGGACAACGCTGCATATCGGCCCGGCAAATGTCCCGGATGACCTCGGCAAGTGCCGACCGAAAACCATCGTTCCGAAACAATTTCTAGTTGCTGTTGTTGTTCTTGTCTCAACGAGGAACCACGTCAGTTACTCAGCCAGCGAGTCTGCCATTGAACCACCACCGGGCAATCGAACAATCATCATTATATCATCGCAGACTACGCCGTTTAGTTGTCAGTTTAGAATGCGACGGCGGTGCTATCCCACAAAATATTGGGTTGTTTCTGTTTGCATAACAATATGAACGAACGAAGTAATAATACATACAAC
>JASANE010004527.1:0-28514 GCA_030248225.1 Trileptium ribeirensis
GTATTGCTTCAGGTTGCAGATGCCCCGTATAATTTTGGTAGGGAGGAGTGAATTTTATATATATAGCCAGAACAGCCCCATTTCACCATTAATTGGATGATGACGACGACGGGGGGCTCCGAATTACACCTTAAATTTTGGAATTTAAGGTTTCTCCAATGTTTTGCCGGGAGGAGGCACCAGATTGCCGTAGGCTTACTCCCGCAAGGCATGATGTTTAGTGTCTCTACTGTCCCATATGAATATCAGAAAATGTGACATTAAACGCGGGCCACATGGTTGCCCATGTGAGGAACAATGGGAGATCCAGATCAATTTAGCCAATAATCTCATCCTTAACCCCTAAGAAGCTTCGGAAATAATTTTGAAATTTTAAAACCTTTTGTGTTATTTTAAACTTCGGCTTACACGGCGAAATTTCCGTTTTTCAATGCAAATCTTTATCATGGAAATATGGGGTGCGAACTCCTGGTATCAGTACAGGCACGTTTTCAAAAAACCGTCAAAACCTGTTTTTACCCAATTCGGCCGAAAGTTGTGGAGGCAGGCCCATCACCTCCGCGCCGCAGCAGAAAACATCAAAACCGACTACCAAAATAAACGACAAAATTGACAGCAAACCATATGTTTTTGAGTGTATCAATGGAAACCACGCGCTTTCCAACAAAAACATTAACTTTACGATTGTGCAATCAGTACCCACCGTGTTCGCACAATATGGGCCTCTGGCGACCTGCCCTCCAACATCAAAGTGAGACCTAACCTTCGCTCGTTTCGCTCCTCAATCGCCGGCGCCGTGGTCGATTAGTAACTTAGCCAAATCGTGTTACCGCCACATTGCGCCACGTTTAGCCGCGATTTCAAAACTATTCCGCAGGCATATTGACCTAAAACAAAAGTATACGCAAAATAGCAAGACGCTTGTACTTATAGCCACGATAAATGGTCAAGCCCATTTCCTATTTCAGTACACACAGGTTGAATCTAGTAATATGTTCGGGCACCTGCCACATTAGCCTTTTCACAACGAATCAGTTATGGACCGTTAAATGGACTCTTTGAAAATGCGGGGTGGGTGCAAAAAGAAGTTTTGAAATGTTTGTTAGAAAACTAGTAGCCCCGTGGCAAAAGTGAGCTCACCCCTGATTCAATATTCACTTATCATACGAACAAAAATGCTCATTTTATTAAAAAAGTCCGCTTAACCCAACTACTGTGCAATGCGCCAATGTAAAAACGGCAAAGCAGTAACCCTAATAACTATTTAATTCTTGCTCGTTGACAAATCCTTGAACACTCTAATATTCATAAAAAGTTTTATTTTTATACCTAAAATGTTAATATAAAGGAGGTAGCAATTATAATTTGTGATGGATAAGTTCGCCGATGTGGGAAAACCTAAAACTGTTTAGATCGGACGAAACGTATTTGTGTATTAGCATCAATTTTGTAAAATCTGCTGAGTTTCGTCGCATATTGATGAGGCACTATAGTCTAAAAGAATGATTCGTTTAATTCAATACGCATCAAGGTGAAATCTGACTATGCACTCGCGGTTTGTTCATGCAGAAAACTAATTGAGCAAATTGCACAGATAAAAAACTACTTAAATCAAAAACTCTAAAGTTAAAATTATGAGAAAGGGCACACATTTTTGCGCCCTTTCATCCAAATATGTGCGCCTTAACGTTGCAAACTTTCTGTAAGGGTCCCTGTATACGATATGACTACGTTTTCCAAAATGAAGGTGAACAGAGGGAATTTTTCCAAAAATTTTCGTTTGCTGTGTTCGGTGGGGTTTAAAATTTGGCTTTTCCAAATCTTCGGCCTTCCTTCCGAACTGGGAATATAGGACTTCCCACAGTGCGGGAACATGCCAGTGAAATTCGGTCCATTCTAAGGCATCGGGATATATTTTTTATCCGTTCACCCTTTTAAATTATTAAACTCATTTCCTAAAAAAGATTAAAATATAATTTTAGAGGGGTAAAAATTTTCAATTTTTGTATTTTTTATTATTACCCCAAAGCGTAGAAATTGAATATACTACAATATTCTAAAAATAATATAAACGTTTAGGGTAGAGCCAGGCATTATTGACGGCTATGACCGAACTTTCCTGAAAACATGAAAATAAGAAATTTGTCTTTTTTTGAGGGAAAGTTTCCATTTTTATAGTAGTAATTTCCACCTTCCGCTGGAAACTGATTTTACGCTCCCAAACATCCTCAAATTTCCATATATTTCCAGACAGTTTTGAGCACGTTTTTAAGTTATGAAATTTTATGTTTTTGTATGCCATGGGAAAATAAAAATCACCTATATGAGCCGGAAGTTGAATTAACTCAAAACTACGCGAACTGTTTACCCTACTAGTTTCCTCTGGCGCCAGGATTATTTTTTAAAGTGTTTGCCTTTTTCTGAATTTCCAGGTTTTTCATCTTCTACAAAATCTGCCCCGAATGGTGTCGCCAATGGAAGGTATCCTGATCGCCAGTGCGCTGAGCGTACTGAAAGTGCGCGAGTACTTTTGGTGAAAAAGGCAAAAATATTGAGCCAAAAATGGGTAGAAAATTGAAAAAATAACAGCTAAAAATTGAGTCTCTAAAAATGTCGGGAAATTTATCTCGCTTGGCGAGCTTTTTCGCCGACCGGTTAATGTTTTCCGTAAATAAGCATCCAAACGAATTTTGCAGCATTTCGAAAAAACCTAAGCTAAGCGAGGTTGGATTATTCAGTACAACCAAAAAACCCCATAACTTCTGCCTTAATAAGACGGACCGAGCGGAGCAATATTGCGACCTGAAATTTTCTCAAACATTGAAGATTTTTTGAATAAATTTTGAGCTTTCGCTCGGCAAAAAACACTGGACCAGTAAAAGCGTAAACCATCCAAATACATTGTAGTAAGACGCCCGCCTGAATTGCTGGGACAAAATGTTAGTGGGTCAACATACCTGTGCTTTGTGTTCGAGCAAGACCCTTGCCACGGCCACGTGTCCGTCCATCGATGCTTCCAATTAGCCGCAGTGTGGCATTTCGTCGTGCCGAATAGCGTTCTGTGGATGAGCGACGGTAGGGAGGAGACGGCATATGGCCGCTCGTCGATTTGTATATGCTCAGATCATGGCCACGTTGGCAACGTCCAACAGATAAGGTTACCATATCGACATGGCCCTTGTAACACGCTAGCGTCAACGGAGATTTTTTCTTTTGAGGTAAATCAACAAGATAAAGATGAAACAATCGCGGCAAAAATTGAAATTTCAAAAGTTATGAAATAATGTAGTTTTGTGACAAAGACTTTACATTGATAAGTTCCATATCAAGCGCAGAAAAGACACGCTGATTGCAAAATTCTTATACTGTGAGTGGCAATCTTATGAGCTAAGCTTGTTTTTATGATACAATCAACAGGATATTATTTTATCACAATACTGCGACAATTATGTTAGTATTCAAGTACTGTGTACTCTAAAACTATCCAAAACAAATCTGTAATACCCGGTGTTCTTTTTATAACTATTTATTTAAAAACCATAAAAATTCAATATCACAAAAATATTCTATTTTTTTGCTGCTAAACAATAAATTCATTCTTTCAACATTTCCAAAAAGAACGCGCCGGTAATGTACAGCTGCGTGCGCGTAGAATGAAGTTGCTCCAGATTCATTAAAATATTCAAAGACATTTTTGTTACATCCATATCAATATAAGAAGCGGCGGAGTTATAAAAGAATTTCGCCACGATCAAACAAACATTTCGCTGTAATAGCAGTTGCAAGCACAATCCAGCCACTGTATTGTAATAAGCTTTTGAGTACAGCGTGTGGATTGCATATTTCAAAATGATTACAGGAAAAGAAGCAAAATACGAAAATACTCAACTCTAAATTCGTTCGAATTTGTATTGATGGCTGCACCATAATCGACCAGTAAACGGGCTATCGGGACATTCCCACAGGACGTCGCCTCCATCAAGGGTGTGTGTCCATTGTCGTTATGGACGTTCACGATTGCACCAGCGCTGAGCAGCGTCCGAACGACATCTTCGTGACCGTTGGAACACGCATACATCAACGCAGTATTTCCTCAAATAAACATATCAAGCACTACACAGTGCTAGGAATACTATTCATCATGAATTCAACTTGAAGAAGAGCTCATGTCCCGCAACGATATGCTTGATGACCTTGTCCATTTTTGAGCGAAATTTACCACAGATTTGTTTCACATCAAGACTGATTTGCTTAGTTCCCCATTATTTCTCCTAGCACACCAACACTTGTACAACTATCATGACAAGTCGCCGACTAGAACAAAATTAAGCAGCACGGGCGGGAGACAACAAAACTTTGGTGGAGTCAGAAAAAAATTGGATACTTAGTGATTTGGGACAAAATTTAAAACAAACCAATTAAAGTTGTTGCGAGAAAATAACGCACAAATTAGCCGAGTCATCCCATATCGTGTATATCCATGAAAAACGAGAGTAGCAATGTTGTTCCCGAGATGACAATAAAATGTTCTTCCACAAATCCAATTATATTGCTAAACGATGGCACATAGGAAAACGCTGCAACATAATAGAGTTCAAGTTCAAGTTAGAGTTTAAGTTCAAGATACATGAATGAAAGACTTTTTTCCGTATACGTCTCCAAGCTAGAGAGATAGTTAGAACTAATGATGAATGAAAAGACATTTTTCTTTCGCAGAACCTACAATTATTAGCTAAGAAGCTAGAGGAATTGAACATGCAAATGACCTGTATAATTATCGCTGCTATATAAAAACGAGATGATCAGAGAACACCGCTCATTCGCTGCCTGCGATGTCACGCTGATATGCATTAGCAGGTTCATTGCCAGAGGTGGAGCACCTGAACAATTCGCGTGAGACAACACGCCTCAATTTCGACTGACAAAGACTCTCCTTGACAGAACCTGGCACCGAGTGATGACCGATGCTGTGATCAGTTCGTTTTTGGCCGATAATGTTATCGCATGTAAGTTCACGATGGAACTAGCACTGTGGCAAGGGTGTGTACATGAGAGGCTAGTTGGCGTGGTGAAAACGACACTGCGGTCGGCGGGACCAACTAGCAACACTACTTGTCGAAGTCGAATCCATCGTCAACAGCCGACCGATTACTTATGTATATAGTGACATTCACTCCATCTGAGCTTTGCGCCCCGTTGATTTCTTGACGAATTTACCGACTGGTACTCCGCTCGTCAAGCCCGACGTTGCAACGGAAGGGGTAGAAGCGAGTAAGGTCCTGCTACAATATTGGAAGTCCAATCAGCGTCGACTACAACAACTTTGATCGCAGTAGATGGACGACTAAGTGCTAATTTTACGAGAACGAAGCCGTGAGGGGTCGGAGAGATATCCAATCATATCCTGCCATTAGTGAGATCCTGCTGGTTGCGCCACTTTTTGTGTAGCAAAAAGTTTAGGCGAATACACAAAGTTCGAATAATAAAGAAAGTTCACCGAACGGTAACGACGTGTCCAGATAGAATCGTTGGTCGATTATGGTGCAGCCATCAAGATAATTTGAACGAATTTAGAGTTGAGTATTTTCGTATTTTGCTTCTTTTCCTGTAAATCATTTTGAAATATGCAATCCACACGCTGTACTCAAAAGCTTATTACAATACAGTGGCTGGATTGTGCTTGCAACTGCTATTATAGCGAAATGTTTGTTTGATCGTGGCGAAATTCTTTTGCATAAATCCGCACTTTGTTATAGTGATATGGATGTAACAAAAATGTCTTTGAATATTTTAATAGAATCTGGAGCAACTTTATTCTACGCGCACGCAGCTGTACATTACCGGCGCGTTCTTTTTGGAAATGTTAGAAAGAATCAAATTATTGTTTAGCAGCAAAAAAATAGAATATTTTTGTGATATTGAATTTTTATGGTTTTTAAATAAATAGTTATAAAAAGAACACCGGGTATTACAGATTTGTTTTGGATAGTTTTAGAGTACACAGTACTTGAATACTAACATAATTGTCGCAGTATTGTGATAAAATAATATCCTGTTGATTGTATCATAAAAACAAGCTTAGCTCATAAGATTGCCACTCACAGTATAAGAATTTTGCAATCAGCGTGTCTTTTCTGCGCTTGATATGGAACTTATCAATGTAAAGTCTTTGTCACAAAACTACATTATTTCATAACTTTTGAAATTTCAATTTTTGCCGCGATTGTTTCATCTTTATCTTGTTGATTTACCTCAAAGGAATCTCCGTTAACGCTAGCGTGTTACAAGGGCCATGTCGATATGGTAAGCTATCTGTTGGACGTTGGACGTGGCCATGATCTGAGCTATACAATCGACGAGCGGCCATATGCCGCTGCTCCTACCGTCGCTGATCCACAAACGCTTATTCGGCACGACGAAATGCACACTGCGCTAATGGAAGCATCGATGGACGGACACGTGGCCGTGGCAAGGGTGTTGCTCGAACACGGAGCGCAGGTATGTTGACCCACTAACATTTTGTCCCACAATTCCAGCGGGCATATTCTACAATGTATTTGGATGGTTTAGCTTTTACTGGTCCAGTGTTTTTTGCCGAGCGAAAGCTCAAAATTTATTAAAAAATCTTCAATGTTTGAAAAAATTGCAGGTCGCGATATTGCTCCGCTCGGTCCGTATTATTAAGGCAGAAGTTATGGGGCTTTGGTTGTACTGAATAATCAACCTCGCTTAGCTTAGGTTTTTTCGAAATGCTGCAACCGTTGGATGCTTACTTACGGAAACATTAACCGGTCGGGACGAGACTTCGCCAAGCGAGATAAATTTCCGACATTTTTAGGACTCAATTTTGCTGTATTTTTTTCAATTTTCTACCCATTTTTGGCTATTTTTTGCCTTTTTCACCAAAAGTACTCGCGCACTTTCAGTACGCTCAGCGCCTGGTGATCAGGATACCTCCCATTGGCGACACCTCGGGGCAGATTTTGTAGAAGATGAAAAACCTGGAAATTCAGAAAAAGGCAAACACTTTAAAAAATGAGTATAACATATAATTATCAGCCCCAGAGGAAGCTAGTAGGGGTGAAGCATTCGCGTAGTTTTGATTGAAAATTCCGGCTCATAGGTGATTTTGTATTTCATGGCGGTGCGGACATAAATTTTCATAACTTGAAGCTGTGGCAGGGTCCTCGAAACTGTCTGAAAAGTATCTGGAAGAAACTGAGGATGTTTGGGGAGCCGTAAAATCAGTTTCCACCGGATAAAAACGCTCTATAGTGATTGAAACTTTCCCTCCGAAAAGAGACAAATTTCTATTTTCATGTTTTCAGAAAGTTCGGTCATAGCCGTCAAGTGAGTGCCTGGTCTACCCTAAACACTGTGTTGTTTTAGAATATTAGCTTGTGCCTTGCAAATTTCTACGCTTTGGGGTAATAATGATCAAAAATTGAAAATTTTTACCCCTCTAAAATTATATTTTAATCTTTTTAGGAAATGAGTTTAAACTGAAGGGAGGTTGAACTGATAAAATATCTGCAATGCCTTAGAATGGACCGAATTTCACTGGCATGTCCCCTCCCGCTCTGTGGGAAGTCCTATATTCCCAGTTCGGAAGGAACAGCAAAGATTCGAAAAGCCCAATTTTTTAAACCCCACCGAAACACACAAACGAATTTTGGAAAAACCCTGTGTTCACCTTCATTTTTGGAAAACGTAGTCATATATTATACAGGGACCCTTACAGAAAAGTTTGCAACGTTAAGGCACATTATTTGGATGAAAGGGCGCAAAAATGTGTGCCCTTCTCATAATTTTAACTTTAGAGTTTTTGATTTAGTGTTTATCTGTGCAATTTGCTCCGATTAAGGCTTCTCATGAAGAAACCGCGAGTGCATAGTCAGATTTCACTTTGATGCGTATTGAATTAAACGAACCATTCTTTAGACTATATAATATCATCGATCAACGAAACTCAGCAGGAATTTACAAAATTGATGCTAATACACAAATGCGTTTCGTCAATCTAAACAGTTTTGGTTTTCCACATGGCGAAACTATGTCACAAATTATAATTGCTACCTCTTATGTAACATTTTCATATAAAAATAAAACTTTTATGGGATGTTAGAGTGTTCAAGGATTTGTCAACGAGCAAGACGTCAAATCGGTTAGTATTATATACCGTTTTTACATTGGCGTGCCACGGCTGAGTGCAGTGGTCACCGGACTTTTAATAAAATGGGCGTTTGTTCGTATGATAAGTGAATATTGAATCAGGGTGAGCTCACTTTTGCCACGGGGTACCTGTTCTAAGACAGACGTTCCGAAAAACTCTTTTTGCACCCCACCCCCACATTTTTGAAGATCCCAGTTAACGGTCCATAACTGATTCGTTGTGGAAAGGCTAATGCTGTGGCAGTTGCGAACGTATTCTAGATTCAACCTGTGTGTACTAAAATAAAAATGGCTTGACCATTATCGTGGCTACTAAGTAAGCATCTTCTATTTTGGTATACTTTTGTTTTAGGTCAATATGCCTGCGGATAGTTTTGAATCGCCGCTAACGCTAGCCGCCTGTGGCGGTCACACGGAGTTGGCTAAGTTACTAATCGACCACGGCGCCCACATTGAGGAGCGAAACGACGAAGGTTATACGCCTTTGATGGAGGCAGCTCGCGAAGGGCATGTGGACACGGTGGCTTTGCTGATTAGCAATGGTAAAGTTAATGTTTTTGTTGAAACGGAGCTAGCTGAGCTTCCATTCATTGCGCTGGGGAAAAACTCGTATAAATTTCCTCTTTTTGCCTGTCGACATCATTTCTAACTCATCTTTGGGTAGACGGTTTTGATAAAATGTTTTCTGCTCGGTAGCAAAAGTGATGACGATGTGCCCTTTAGGTGGTTTTCGGCCGAAGTGGTAAAAACAGGTTTTGACGGTTTTTTGAAAAATCTGCCTGTACTGATACCAGAGTTCGCAGCCCATATTTCATGATAAAGAATTTGCATTGAAAAACGGAAGTCACAGCAGTGTAAGCCAAAGTTTAAAATAACACAAAAGGTTTTAAAATTTCAAAATTGTTGCAAAGCAAGTTTTTTTACTTCTTAGGGGTTAAGGATGAGATTATTGGCTAAATTGATCTGTTAAACACATTGTTTTCATTCACATGGCAACATGGCCCGTTTTACATTTTAAATTTAATGTTAGCATTTTCTGATATTCATATGGACAGTGACGCTGACGTCATGCCTTTGCCAGAGTAACCGCGATCTGGAGAATCCTGAAGATACCGGAAGTGAGTGGGAAACCTGGAGAAACCTTAAGATGACCACTGAAGGAGAAATTTAAGTCATTTAATAGCTTCTCGGACCAGTTCAGTTCGTCATCGACCAATTAATGGTGAATCAGTGGCTGCTCTGGGTATATTGTATAAAATTTGGCTCCTTCCAAACTACCAAAATTATATCTATGGGCATGATCTGCGGGGTGTCTACGACCTGAATAAACCTGATTTTTTGAGGTCCGTAGTTATCAAATCGCCAAAAACCTGAAAAATGACAAGAAAAAAACTGATTTTTTCATTTTTTTAACTTCGAAATAATTTTCAGGAGTTATCAGGTTGCAGATGCCCCGTATAATTTTTTCTATTCCCTTCCTTCTCAATACATTTCTTCGCGTCTACAGTTTTGAAAAATTCAAATGCTAATGACTTCGACTTTCACAATTCCAGACGTTGAGATTATGTTTCATTTCAGGTTTACCGGTGGATGGCGTCACTGGTCTCCAACAATGATTCTGCTTTCCTTCCCATCCCGATAATGATTTATTTATTATATATCTGAAACATGATTCGGTCGTACTTTGTCCTTGAAATAGAATTATTTTCTTGCGAGTGTGTGGAATTCATTGGAATTCGAACCCAATTTTTTGATAATTTTGATTGAGACTAACGAATAGTTCTGTAAAAAGTTACTCTTTTTGCGCGAATTTGGAAATAATGCACCTAACGGCGAGTAGAAATGAATTGGTTTTGTTAGAAGCATATTATCACATTAATTTGGTTAGAAGCATATTATCACAAAGTTATAATATGCTTCTAAGTAAGAATCATGTTTCAGATATTCTTAACATACCATAATTACTTATAACAATACATACCTACATCATGCCATCTTCAACTTTTTTGGATACATGGCTCAACAGCAGTTTATTCGCCGAATTTCGCTGGTTGCAAAAAGTTCTTTCTGATCTCAAAATTGCGCGCTGTACAGCATGTAGCAAATCGTTTTCACTTGGCAATATGGGCATACAGGCCCTTCGTCTACACAACAGGGGCGCTGCTCATAACGCAGCTGTAGCACTGACCACGGGAACTCAGAGCATACCTTATAAATAGGTAGAAAACATGTGCTGCGGTATTAAAATTCTTTATTAAAAACGTGAATAATTAGCCCCAAAAACCTGAAAAATGGAGCGAGCCAGCCCGTAGACACCCTGGATCTGTTCATCCTAATCGGACCCTTAGAACTGAAAGTACCATAGGGAGGGGTGATTTTGGCCGGTTCAGCCTTCATCTCTTCACGCATTGTGTTAATCAACTGGTGTATTCTAATGCCTACTCACATTATTTTGTTCCCGTCTTTAATTTTGTCTGCATATATTCAGTAGATAAATCCCTGTCGCTCGCACGCGATTCACTCCTAAGGAATTCGCTTTCGAATGGAATCTTATTATATTAATTTTAATACATTCGAAATTTCGAGCGGTCGTGTTTCCTCAGAATGCGACAGTTGTTTTCAGCGGGTGCTGTTTTTCTCTAATACAATCGTAATCCATTTCGGTTGTCTCTAGTAACGTTTATTTTTAATTCTATCTTGTTTCAGATGCGAATATCAATGCGCAAACCGAAGAAACCGGAGAAACCGCGCTGACTTTGGCCTGTTGCAATGGATTCTTCGATGTGGCCGTGCTGCTTTATCGTTCCGGCGCGGATATTGAGATTGGCGCAAATACGGCTCTAATGGAATCAGCACAAGAAGGTCACTCGGATTTGGTCGACTTTCTAATCAGCGAAGGTAAATGCGGCTAGCAAAAATTGCCGGTTCGTTGTTGGAAGCGGTTTAAAGTCCGAGATAATGTACTGGGCTGTCCGCTGATCTGCCAACATTATGGTGTTCCTGAAATAGCTAAAGACACTGCTCTTCAATGTTGAGTTCATCTGCCAAATATCACCGTTTAGCAGCTCCACACCTGCCGTGATTCAACGACCCAATCAATCAGTAGCTATATCGGAATTCCGATGTTGTTGTTTAAGCAGTTGAAATGTGGACCGCTTCCATGGGGTGTTCATTGTAAAATTTCGAGCGGAGAAGGGGACAAATCTCAGTTTTTTTGCACAATGTTTTGAGGACATGTGGATGCAATTTTTTTCATCTCGGTTTAGCTCAGTTTATATATTTTCGACAGTAATGGTAGTATTGGTGGTCGGTACTTTTTTAATAACCAAGCCTAGACTACTCACAATGCACTTGCCCTAAAATTTTTGTGTGTGCTGGAGAATCTGAATCAAACAATACGGATTTTCAGCAGTATTTTGGCGACAGGTCTGAGGAACGGTAGATTGATGATTCTCTCCTCCATTTTACATAATGGAGAGGGCAGGCAGTTAGTTACCACTAACTACGGCTGGATAATGCAGCACCTGGCCTGAACTCTTACTTGAAAGACGTATATATCGCAATTTCAAGGTTAGCATCTGCGGTTCAACAACCCGGGCAATATGGATTTGTTCGTCCATGAACATGGTGGAAGTAGTCATGTTTATGAGCCACGCTGCGGATCATAATCCGGGAGGTGTGTTAAACCTCAAAGCGACGGTCGACTTACCCCGGATTTGGCTTCTGTAAATAGTGAGAAGAAGGGGGAAGGTACTTCGACTTCCCCTAGATTTCTCCCCACACCAAGTAAACTTTGGGCTTCAAGTCGTTCATGCCTTCATGTACTTTGTTGTGTTCTTAGAAAATAGATTTTTATCTGATGTGTTCACAAATTTTGGCAGTAAATCCTGAATTGCTCTTCTGACCTATAGACGTTGAGCGGATTGGACCGCCAGTCAGCATTTGATGTTCTTCTGAACATTGATTCGGTGTCGTTTACGTTTTGGCTTCCACATCCTGAGTGCTCTGCCTCTAGTGCGAATCGAATTTGGTGGATGATGGATTTTTGCAAGGAGTACCGACGTGGGCACCGATTGGTTGGCATGCGCAAAACTGGTGGGAAACACTTAATGCATCATCACACAACATATTTCCCGATAAGGTTTAGGGATTATGCTTCAACCACGTTGTTGGACGTGTATTTCTGTTGTATTATTTGTACAGTAATTGGTGTTGACGATGATTCCTTTGGATACGCAAATGAAAGCATGTATAGCATAACATGTATAAAATATAACCCATCTCAAGGAGCGTTATTGTTTTTATAATCCAGATTATTCGTTTGTGTAAATTTATTTCTATACCTTGTTTTATTTATTTTAGGAGCAAACCTGAATGCATGTACGGCGACTGGAGATACGGCGTTAACGTACGCAGCCGAGAACGGTCATGTTGACGTATGCGCTGCTCTTGTCAATGCTGGAGCCGATATTGTAAGTTTACTACTAATTAATTGTTGGGGCATATAAAAGCTAACATTATGGTTCGAACATAGGTCTGGGTCGGATTGGCGGAAGTCTATAAAACAATATCCGAACCACAGATGTTCCTCGATCCTGGTGTTGATCCTGGATTTTACTTGTTGACGTCAAAGTGTGGGTTTTAATGATTTATAAATAACTTTTATCGTTTTGGACATAGTGTGTATTTATTTTCTATATTTGTAATTATAATATTACTGGGCTATCCATTCGCTGAAAATTTTGCCAGGGGGCATGAACCGGGGGCTCCCTTAGTTTCGAACCAGGGGACATTTTTCCAAGAGAAAAACGGTTAAAAATCTTGTCAGACACACTGTCAAAAGCTTTTGATGGAGAGAAAAAATTTGCGAAATTTTTAGCTTCAAAACGGAATTTTAGTACAATTTTTGATCAAATTTTATGTACTTTGGACCGATTAGAAACAAAAAATTCCAAGAGGCGGCAAACCGGGAGAGGTAAAAATTTTGCCAGGGGGCATGAACCTCCAGGCACCTGTTCTGAACCAGGGCGAACCGAAAATGCCAGGCCCCCACTCTCCCACCCACCCCAATTAGGAGGGCCCAGTATTAAATTTTGATATAATAATTTCTTTTACTCACTAAAATTTTCATTGCTTTTTCAGGAATCACGATAACTATTTATTGTACATGTTTATGACGCGTTATGTTCAAATATGGGCTCAAGTTTCACTTACAAAGCTGCCATAATTATTATTCGCTGTACTAAACTACCTTCCCCGTTCACTGAAAATTTTGGTATTGAAGGGCCGCTGGTTCTGAACCAGGAGGCGCTGGATTTTGCCAGGAGAACGTTAAACATGTGTTTTAAAATTCAGTTGCTATCGGCAAAGCTAAAATTGTAATTAAATTCATAACTGAGCCGTTGCAAAAACGTCTTAGTTGAAATTAACGGCAACGTTTCAATGACTTTTTTACTTCGATATATCGAATTTTATGGTTTCTTGGAGTGAAGCTTGATAAATCATGGATATTTTTACTCTTTCGGGAGTCATAGCCAAAAACTGATGAAATTTGAACCATTTTCGTCAAAATTGTCTAGGCAGAATTTTTGACGGTGCAAATTTTTTTCTTTTTTGAACTTTTTGTTCCAAGTCAATGAATGTGACACATTTTTTTCTTCTCTCTGGCTGTAGTTTAAAACTCGCGGTTGGCGAACTCCTTCATAATTATGTCTTATCAGCATTTGATGTATTTACAGTTTGTGGACACGCTTGATTTTACAACTGTGTCCGTCTTCGACGAATGAGCGGTGCATCAGTTTTAGCGGCTTAATAAGAATTCAGGCGAGACATACATGTTTTTTTAATTGATCATCTTGTTTTTAATATTTTCTTGAGTAAAAACAGCTTTATAATAGGTATATAGTGGGCGAAAACATTAACAGTATATCAGAGGTGGAATTCAGCGCATTGCTTTTTTTCGATATTTTAATCAAAGAAATAACGAAGGGCATTGTTGTGACTGAAAATGCATTTTTCAGTTTATAAGACATTTATAAAAATTCAATAATGTTGCCCTGGGGACCCTTTATGCAATTCCAGTTCAGGGAAATTTTTTAACTTATCTAACAGTATAAATGGAAAATTTTGCTCCGTTTTTATGTCAGCTGGCGTATTTTTACTTCAGGGCCCGAAATTTTGTCAGGGTCATTTTTGCGGTGGGTAACGAACCGGGGAAGTGGACCCGTTTTTGACAGACGGAACCGTTAAATGTAATAAAGCCACATTGCCCGTTGTCGATAAGTCAGTTAAAATAAACATTAGAATTTGTTTTCATATGTTTAAATTTATTGAACTGACTCCCTAATCGAGTTAAGACTTTTTCTCCTTTGTTGTCATCATGTAATTTCAATCCGAACAGTATTGTCGCAATGATTAAAGTAAGCCTGCACCATACTTTTGGCATATGCATTTGGGCTTTATTGACAGGGCTATACTGCAACTACTGTAAGATGTGTACACCAAGGTAGAAGAAATATTAATGTGATCATGGTGATTTTAGCAATGAACTTTATTCTTTATAGTAACACTTGCTTCATTTTATAACAAAATGGCGGGTGGTGGTGTCGTCCGGTCAAAGTTCACAGAGACGTAAGGCGGATGTTGTAATCTATCGTTGGATCGGCAAGTATAATTGAGCAACATACTTTGAATTTTAGAATCATTGCCAAGAACGTGGCGAGACACCGTTGATGAAAGCCGCTCGAGCCGGTCATACGTGCACTGTGAGCTATTTGATACTCAAAGGTGCCGACATCGATCATAGCTCGGCTGACAACGAGCATAACGCGCTGTCGCTGGCGTGCAGCGGTGGATTCTATTCGACCGTACAGGCGTTGCTGAGTGCCGGAGCCGATCCGAACGCCAAACTAAAAGTAAGTCGGAATATAGTCAGTTTTGGGAAAGCTGCTCTCGCACAGCAGCACAATTTTGTGATTTTGTTTGAGAGGCTGATTATTTCTTTATCGGTGTTATGTACTACTGACAACGAGCATAACGCGCTGTCGCTGGCGTGCAGCGGTGGATTCTATTCGACCGTACAGGCGTTGCTGAGTGCCGGAGCCGATCCGAACGCCAAACTAAAAGTAAGTCGGAATATAGTCAGTTTTGGGAAAGCTGCTCTCGCACAGCAGCGCAATTTTGTGATTTTGTTTGAGAGGCTGATTATTTCTTTATCGGTGTTATGTACTACTGACAACGAGCATAACGTGCTGTCGCTGGCGTGCAGCGGTGGATTCTATTCGACCGTACAGGCGTTGCTGAGTGCCGGAGCCGATCCGAACGCCAAACTAAAAGTAAGTCGGAATATAGTCAGTTTTGGGAAAGCTGCTCTCGCACAGCAGCACTATTTTGTGATTTTGTTTGAGAGGTTGATTATTATTTCTTTATCGGTGTTATGTACTTCTCTAATGTCGTAATAATCTCAGGCTAACTACACATTTGTTGGTTCGTTGAACTTCAAACCAAATGTTGTCACCACATTTGCGAATAAACTGTCGCGGTTGACATGTTGGCCATTTCTACTCCACCTCCCTTCGTTTACCTAATAGAATTCGGGGTTTCCGTATCTGGTTATAATCGCAACGAATTCCACTGAACTAGGCAGTGTATTACACATTCTTTGACCAAAGAGCCAACAACCTACTTTGTATATACAAATATGTATAATTCTATATTTTTGTATGATGTATTTGTGCGTGTATAATGTATAATTATGCACATACATACTGGCTTGTCCACAGCCTGTCGAAGAGAGGGGTACTCGGATGGGGAATGCTTATTCTCGGGGGAAATTCTTATTAAACTTTTTTAATGATTCAATTTTTATTGTTTCTACTATTTTCGCACAGGATTCGTCAACGATGATCATCGAAGCGGCGAAAGGAGGCCATACTGCAATAGTTCAACTGCTGCTCGATTGGTCAAGCCACTTTAACAACAGTCCAGGGGTTGCTGCGGCTACGGCGGCAGCGCTGATGGGTCAACAATTTGTCGACGTCACATCGTCGTCGTCTTCCGACAAACTGCTGATGTCAGAAATGCTTCAAATGCAACTAGCTGCTGCTGCTGCGTCGGTAGGTTCTGCACAACCGGTAGATGTTGCCCAACAACAGCAACGATTTGATGATGTGCTATGTTCACAAGCCGACGCCGAAACGTCTCTTCCTACGCCAGACGACGATCAACAAGCTGGATCGACGGCGATCAATGGAGCAGTACTTGCTGAGTCAAAGGTATGTAAAATAGCTTTGGACTTGCTTGCTTGCCAGCAAGTTCTAATAAGATTATCGAGTAATTGCATAGCTACACATCGGGTATATAAGTAAGTGCGGACGGCGGTGGACCAAGGCTACTCGCGCATGTATATCTCCGTCGGAGTATTGCGCAATTAAATTTTGTCTGCGACTGCGCTTTGAGAAAATAAACGCACCCAACGATGCGTAGCAACAGAGAGCAACATATTCTATTTTGTTTACCAGCTAAAATTGCTGACATCAGCCAGGACTTATGCTTATGTCTTTTGAACGGAGCGAAGGGATGTTTTCGTCAGAGTGGGAAAAATCGGCACTCTCCTCTGTCCGTTTGTACGTCGAACTCCTCAATACCTACTGGGCCAATCAAAAAAATTTTTTTCAAAGGCCTAATATCTGACAGGTGCAAGAAATGTAGTTATTGTCAAAATTTGATTTAGCTGATTAGCAACTAACTAATTATTAGTTAAGCGTGTTGGCCTATTTTTAGCATTTTCAAACAAAAATTGCTGTTTTTAAATGAATAATTAGTGTAAAGCTATTATTTTGGTGCATAATCATATCGCCGTGCTGATTATGAATCTGGTGTTTATTACTATTCGAGGAAGTAAAAACATGATAATTAGTTAATTATTAATTTTTGAAAGTTTTCAAAGTGCTCAGAAATGAAACATAAATTGCACACGGGAGATTTCTATGTCGCTGATCACGAATATGACATTACTGAAGCTCAAAAAATTGGTCGTATAAGCTAATTTGTTAATTGATTAGCTGATTTGTTCATTTTAAATTGCAAATTTTAAAATCACCACAAAGTTGATATATTTTTGCGCTCGGGAGTTTTCGATGTCGATGGCCACGAATATATGGTTTTTAAGGCTCTTTCATTTTACCATGGGTGTTAATTAGTTAATTAATTAACTAATTAGTTGATATTACTAATTTGTTAATTTTTACCTAGCTAACTTTTTGCACGATGGATTTCAATTGTCTAAAATGTTATAAAATGATTAAATATATCGTTGAAATACATGTATACACAAATAAGATACCAAATACTTTGCCTATAATTGCACCGCTCACCGTCTAGAACTAGTAACCGTAATAAATTATAAATAGTGACCGAAGCAAATTGGAATTATTTTAACATTTGCATAAAATTAACTAATTAGCATATACGGTCAAGTTTTAGACCTTCATAAAATGTTATATTCGTGATCAGCGACATCTAAAACACCCGTACGCAATTTCTGTGCAGTTCAAAAATTTTCAAAAAATTAGCTAATTAACTAACTAATTAGCATCTTTTTAACATCCTCAAATAGTAATCAACACCAGATTTATAATTAGCATGGCGAGATGTAGTACACGCTTTTCAAACAACAAAATTTAAATCGACCCAGTAGTTATTGAGGAGTTCGACGGACGGACGGTGCCGATTTTCCTTCTATGACAAAAACCTTTCTCTACACTCAATAACGGAACATTCTGATTTATTTCATTGACTCAAGCGTTACAGTTAAAAATCATGGGCGTAACCGCGAACAGATAAGCGGGGGATCCAAACCCAAATTACTAAATTGGACACCGTACCTGCCATTTGTGTTGTGTAGTTAGGATACTCTACAATGCAGTGTCGCTGCCGTAAACAACACTTCGACTTTATTCAATGAGTGAGACATTACCTGTAATGTTAATAACATAAGTAAAAAGCCACATAAAATATAAAAAATAATAATAAAAAACCTGAATATTATACAATACATTTCGGTATAAAAAGCAAAGGGTTGAGACAGCTAGAATAGAAAGTGTCGAACGAATAATTGGAGCCGAGTGTAGAAAAAAAATTCTTGCTTGAAGCTGAAAGCAATTCGATTAAAGCTCCGCGTGGACTCAAATCGGGTCAAAGTGTATTTAAATATAATCTCAGCTTGATGTAAATTATCACTGATGATCTCCGCTTATTTTCATTGGGTGGTGGCTTTTAAATTTTTTCTTTTTTAATATAAATCGCAAAAAGAAACGGCTTATAAATTCCCATAAACCTCAACTAATGCCTGTTTATTAAGGTTTAATTTACATCGACAACAAATTAGTACATGATTTATCACATTTTAGCTTCAAAAAATAGTTCCGAACTCTGACTTCTCCAAATTGCAGGAGGTGGTGATGATGGCCCTCTTATTTTTGATCATCGTTAAATCCTGGTAAAAAATTTTTGTCTCCTGATAAAATTTTTTGCTTCGCACTTCGCGTCTATGCACCATTTCCGAGACAATATATTAATAATTTTACCTTTTTTTCGGTACCACTAATTTTGTCGTCTCGAAGCGCTCCCGCGAAATCTGTAGCTAAGGGCTCCCGGCTCTTGCCCCCGACAAAATTTTCACGGAATGGAACACTAAAAATCTGTGAGTCCGCTGTGTATTTTCCCTAGAGCGCTAATAAATTTTCCAAGGGGAATTAAAGTAGAGGAATCTCTGTCCTGAGGCATGGAAACTAAAAATACCAAGCTCAATTTATGTACTTTATCGTACCGGCATTGTGTTTTCCAGTGCTTTCTTATTTTCATTTCAGGTGGTTCCTGAGCATATTGAAGAAATTCCAGATTCTCCGGAGTCACCCGATAGTCATATTTATGGTAAGATCACAACTAATGTAGTAAGATTTTATTTTTTGCGAGAGCGTGTCATATTGACATGGTGTCTTGAAGCGGTATAGCTTTGTAGTTTACCAATTTGATTAGTTTGAATTGGATTTAGATTTGTCAAACTAGCGTCCGGTAGTTGAGCCTTCCGACATAATTACGATGTTGGCGATCAACGATATGGGTAGAGACTGAAAATCTTCAACCACGGCGGATTTGAAACCTTGATTCCTGCTCTATGTTTTGACCCATCGTCCCTCAACCCACGAAAAATATTTTCACACTACAAAACGTACAAAATTTGCATTCTTTGCAGCATCTATAACTTTGAGCATTAGTAGTTGTATTTTTATTATCTTTTTTAGTTTTTTTCGGCATTCTTTTAGCGATTATCGATGGTTTACCAAAAACAGATATTGGCCGTAACATTGTCGTTTTGTTTTCATGGAAACTGACGTTCGCAAATTTTTAGCTATAGTTACCATTTTTGGTGCCAGCGATTCTTGTAGAGAACCATCGAACCTCTATTTTACATAATTACAGCTGCTGGTAAGATGTATTGTCAAACTTTAGCTGTTGGGTAGTTTTAGTAACTCTATAAGATGTAGCATGCACTCTTTTGCCCCGTTTGCTCTTGCTGTGTTACTGGTTTTATTGAATTCTGAGTGTAGTGAGTGGAATGAGCGTAGCGAAGAATTATCACTGGCCAGAGTGGTAAATTTCGGCAGTGTAAGTTTCTGGGGTTTTTAGGGTAACACGCATAACTCAACCTCGGCTGGGCGGATCGAATCGCTTCACAGCTTATTTGAAAGCCTGAAGAAATCTCTATTACTGGAGCCATTTTGTTAGGCGCGCAGCCCGAAAAAACTGGGGAAATGATCTTGGGTCGGGTCCCGAAGGGTTCCAAAAATTGCTTTGCTTATTGTAACTTGAAAACCGGTTTAGGGATATGAGTAAAATTTGGGCTCAGTCTGTAGACCAAACAGGCTTATATAATGAAGGTATGTAAAGCTTTGCTACGCGGATCTTTTAGGATGCAAGATTTGGGTCAAACGGGGTTTTTAAAATGGGCTCCTGAGACCCAAAATACATTAAAATTTTAATATCTCCGCAACCGCTCAACCTATATAAGTGTTTTGTCTCATTTATTAGAGCAATTCATCCTCTTGGAGTTAAAAATGGTTTTCCTCTATTGCCATTTTGCAGGGTTGGGTCAAAAAGGGTTTTCAATGCGCACATGGGACCCGAAAAACACGAAAATGGTAATATCTCTTCAACTGCTTGAACTATATGTGTTTTTGTTCTCATTTTGTAGGTCAATTCATCCTCTATGTACTTGTACATTGCAGGCGCTATATTTATAATGCGTTGTTTTTATGAAGTTAAGTGAGTGTAACAGTTGATCTCGAAACACATCTCACTTTATATTTAAATTTAATACAACAGCGGCGTCATCAACAAAATATGTCATAGACTTGTATTCCCGAACAAAAAAGGTGAAGTCAAATTCGAGAAATCTTTATTCACAGTTTTTGTGAACATAAAATCACTTGGCATTTAACCACAGAGCAATGCTATGTTTGCGAACAGTTTTGTTTCAAATTTCGATTGATTTGAAAGCGTTCCAAATGAATTTTCATACGAAATTGTGAATTAAGATGGTTGCTGGGGTAATCCTAAAGTTTACTCGAGCATCATATTGACTTTTTAGGCAATTGGCTATCTCAAAATTTGCGCTTAATATCTCAACAAACCACAGCAGCTGCCACAAGCCCAAACCCAAACATTAACGATTTGTCACATCTCAATCTCGATATTAGCGAGGCTGAAATTGCAGCGCTCGCGCGAAACAATTTCCTGACAGAGACTGATGATGGTCAACAAATCGTTCCTGAGGACCAACAGCTACAGCAGCTGAGCGATAATTTTTATCGCTTGACGCAGTCTGGACTCCCTGAACACGTTGCAGCGATGTTGAAGCAACAACACCAGCAGCTAATGCTTCCGGCCACTGTCGACGGTGATCTGTCGCAACCGGGTGCTGACTTGGCACAGCAACGTATGCTGAGCGATGAACAAAGCCGCTTAGACAACTTCAATAACAACTGCTGTCAACTACAAGATCTACAGGCGTCGTCAGTGACAGCTGTCAATGCCATCGATTTGAATACTCAAACCGAATACAACCACGATACTGCGTTAACTCTTTCGTGTACTGGAGGTAAGTTTCTGTTATCACGGCTTCCAGCGGGGTCGCACATTTTCGTTCATTTGTGACGTCAACGAAGGGTCGGTGACCCAAACAAGGGTCGCAGGAAAATAAATTTTTAGTTCGGTGAAAAAAGGCGTTTTACACAAAAGCTACAGGCCAGCTTGAAGTTTTTAAACAATGAAATAAACGGATTAAAAACAACCTCATAAACGGCCATAGTTCACATCCAGCAAGCAAGAAATTCATTTTGTCAAAATGCTGAAAATCTGAGTTGTTAATGGTATCTTTAGGCTTTCACTCCAAAAGCGGCTGCTCTATTAAAATGTTTATCAACAAAGTTACTGCTGTTGATGAGGGATGATGGGTTTCGATGTCAGCAAGAACATATTGGGCGCTCCCAAATGGTCAATATATAGCCGAAAGTCTGCAATTCGTGTCAGTTTTGTGATAATTAAAATAGGTAATTATTGTAGCAACACAAATGCTAAGTCATACACCATTCCATTACGCGTTGAATAAAAAAATTGGAGACGAAAATCCATCAATCTAGTCAAGCGTTTGTATAATAAAATAAATAATCTAAAGAATAAATAATACAGAATAAAAAATGATCAAACATTTTACGCACATTCATTCATTATTGTGCTTTGTTTGGGGAAATTCCGCTCGCTCGCTCCGTTTCAAATCCTCAAGCTATGATATATTGAATTTTAATGCAGTGATTGAAGTAATCTAAGATGCGTCAGTAATAGTATGTATATTTGGTTATTTATTGGCGTTGGGCTGTGCCTTAGCTCCTGTATTATGTAAAATCTTGTGAAAAATGCAGTTTTGTGGTATTCATTGAACATAAACGAGAATAATAAATATTGTCTTTGCAAGGATCGATTGTTAGTAGAGTTTTTATTACAACCAATTCAGAGCTATAATCAGTTATCAAGCTTGTTATCAGCCGCGAAAGTCACTAACAACGAGAAAGCGTTATGCAATTTTAGCTACAAACGCTGGATCGTTTGTATCAGGGTTATATGCGAACGGCGAGGTCTTTGTTTTTAAGCATCATCCTGGCCTTCCGAAAAGCATCATCCTGGCCTGTCCACAGCCTTCCGAAAAGACGCAGACTTCAGACCGCCATTCTTAGCGGAAATTTTAAAGTTTGGAGGTGCCGGAATAAATTTTGCTTAAAAATGCTAAATATTTCTACGTATATTGCTAATATTTCTATGTATTTTTACTGAAGTACAAGTATTTTCAGGCTATAAAACGACGGTCTAGTTGAGCGGAGCGAAGCGAAGCGTTTTTATTTTCTGTCTGGAGTAAAAAGGTCGATGTCCGTCCGTTCGTTCGTTCGTTCGGTCCGACGGATCTCAAGAACCACTGAACCGATTTAAAAAAACTTTTTTTTGTTTGAAAGCCCCTCATGTCAGAGTGTGCACCTGATATTTGGGATTACAAATTTTTGAGTGGTTAATTAGTAATTAGCTAATTAGTTAAGCTTATGCAGTTAAAATATAGAATTTTGCAATATTTGTGTGATTTATTGAAATAGAATCGTTTCGATCAAACCCTTATAGGGTTTTTGGGTCGAAGAATTCAAATATAATATTTTAGCAATGATAAAGCCCTATGCAATGTAGTTACAAGAACATAAAATTGAGTACATTCGTAATGCCACAGTCCAAGTTACAGATGTAGTTCCACTACCGACTAGTATTAAATATAACGGCAATTAATGTTTAAAGAAGAGAAAATGTATTTAGAGACATTATGGTAGCTTTGATCAAGTGGGGGACGGACATATGGTAAAATGCCATGAACATTGGAAAATTGGTGGGTGGGGTGGGTACTGCCCACTGTGGACAAACTAGTGTGCAATAATATATCGTTCATATTATTCACGGTGAGTTTTTGTAACTTCATTCTGACCATCTATTAGTCTTATTGCTTACTACTGTATATACACTAAAACTGACTCGTTGACATGCTAGGATTAAATTTTACTAGAGTTTTCGATAGGAACGTTTTCACAATTTATTTTTCTTTTTTCTGTTTTAGGTTACAATGAATTGGTAGAATTGTTGCTTCAACGCGGTGCTGCCGTCGAGCATCGAGACAAGAAAGGTATGTATGTGTAATGTCGTGAATTTCATGAGCCGTTTGTCGGAGAAGGCTGAATAAGGGCCCACTTTATTATGAAATCGACGATATATTCCTTTCCCTAATAACCTAGAGTACTTGCCGGAAATGTCCCTTTTCGCCAAAGAGCGGATCAGTTGTGTAATAGTACCTTGCGAACACAATAAAACTGATTTCTCTATTCACTGAAAATTGAGCCCGGATCGTGAAATGGGTGTCGGTCTCGGTTTTACCTGAGGGAGTCGAATTATAAAAAGCTTCAAATTTCGTATTGAAAGACACTAAAATAGTTAATAAATGTCTAGGAAACGCTTCAGTACACACTTTTCCTTTAATTCAGGGATCAATACAGCTCCTGAACTTTTTAATTTATTTAATCTGATTTTTACTCAAATCTGATAAGCTCAAATGAGAGTGTTTTTACCTACCCAAACAAAAAATAATTGAATTAAGGGAAGTCCAAAGTTATGCTAGGTGGCGTTAACCGGGGCACCCATTTTTTGCCGCGAACTGGTGAAACCGCTGAGTTTGTACTGCCAACACCCAAAATCCGCACCGTGGAAATTTGGAGAAGCCAGTGAAAACACTTTGTGCTGTTAAACTGTAATGTATTAAATCTACAGTTTTGGAATGTATAGTTGTGGTTGAGTATTTTGACTCTTTTGAACAAAAACAGTATAGCGACATAAATCCTGTCACAACTCCTGTTTAATATTTATTATAGATTGCCGGAAATTTTTGGATTGATAGATCTAATCAGCAATTTAAATGGGACCCGTCGAGCAGTGTCGAGTGTTTAATCATTTTTTGTGTTCACCTAACTACAGTCCCCGCCGTTTTACGAACGGACCTGCAACATGCGAACAATGTGACAATATGTGAAATTTCTAAGTAAAATTTTTGTTTCTCCAAGAGCATTTTGTGATCGAGCAAGGAACGAACAATGGGTGAGCAGCGGTAAATTGCTGCGAGTACTGTACGTTGTTGAAATGGAGCGATCGGAATTTCCACTGAGGGCGTTAGGTGTAAAAACCATGAAAATTTCTTTTTTGTCTGTAGCTGTCATTCATAAGTCATTTTCGCACGGTGGGATTTCTGCTAATTTTTTTGTTCGATAGCAAAAGTGATGACGAAGCAGTTTAGTTGAACAGCTCCGATCCCTTTTTCCGTCTCAATATGGCAAAAAATGGTTTTAATAGTTCGTTACCGAATGTAGCCACACTGGTACCAGTGTTTCACAGCCCATTCGCATCGAAAAATGGAGTCAGGTCACCGAGATCTACAACTTTGCCTGTCACTACTTTTTTGGAGAGACCTCTCCTGGACCGCCGTTGACCCTTTGTTAGAAATAGCTATTTTCAATTTTGTTGTTACTTGTTTTTACCTAACAATGATTGTCTATTAGGTTATGAAGCACGCTGGATACGATGGTTTTGCTAACTAGAGTCCAGCTTGACTATATTACACCTTTTCGTGGGGTTTCAAGTGTTTTATGGTCGACGAATCCGATTTCCAAAATGTAATGTGTTTTCTGATTATGTATTGCGTACTTGGCATCAAGAATGGTCTTTATGTAGGTATTTTTGAAGATTGAATGTAATGATTTGGTTATCTAGAGCCCAGTATCCATTGTTCATGCATTTTCAATGGTTTAGGGTCAATGAACCGGATTTCCAGAATATAGCCTGTCTTTATATTGGCTGTTTACGTAATGTTACAGGTCATGAAGAATTGTATATATGTAGGTTTCCGGTAAGCTGATTGCGATAGTTTGGTTATCTTTGGTCGAGCACGAGTATTTTATGCCTTTTTAGACGTTTTCATTGGTGAACGCGATTTCCAGGATATCGCCAGACTTCAGTAGTTTGGTATGTAGTCGATCTGGTTCATTGTATGTATGCATGTAAGCAATTATGGCATCACAATTAGTCTATCTAGATGTGTTTCGGTATCCTATCCTAAATAAAATATGATTATCTGGAGACCAGCGCAACTTAGTTATTGCTTTGTTTGTTGTTTTCGATGGGTTTAGGGTCGACGAGGTTTTAGGGTGGTATATACATCAGACATAGCCTGTTATAGATGAAAAAATTAAAAATGAAACCACGTTTGCTTGCGAGATACTAGTTAAGTTAGTTTTTAACATTATTGTTTCAGTAATGGTAGTGCGGATCTTGTCACTTGAGAAGGTTCATACGCGTAAAGAACGGTTGCTTTTTCCGCGGGTTCCTTTTTCATCATGATTGCTCTTGCTTACAAAATCTGTTTATTTCTCCAGGTTTCACACCGCTGATGCTAGCGGCGACCGCCGGGCACGTGTGTATCGTTGAAATGTTGCTCGATCATGGTGCCCAGATCGAAGCCCAGTCCGAACGTACAAAAGACACGCCGTTGTCGTTGGCCTGTACCAGTGGACGAAAATGTGTAAGCGATGCTGTTGCTAATGGTAATTTAATTTGCAAATTTCGGTGTATTTCGATTGCACTATCATTTTTGGCTGGGACTGTTGCTAATCAATTAGTGAGCATCCGGACCTTATAAGGGCACACAAATATGACGTACCTCGGCTGTCTTCGCGCATTGGCTTTCGTTTCAGCTACATTATTATTAATGATGTTTACTGGATTTTCATTTGAATGTTAATTTATAGGTAGTCGAGGTATTGCTCAAACGGCGAGCGAACAAGGAACATCGCAACGCGTCCGACTATACTCCGCTTAGCCTTGCCGCATCCGGCGGCTACGTCGATATTATTAATCTGTTGTTGGCTCATGGCGCCGAAATCAATTCACGGTTAGTTGATTTTGTTATTCCCGCATAGCCTTGCCGTGTCCGTCGTCTACGTCTATTTCATTAATCTGTTTTGGGCCTATAGCGCCTAAATTAATTCGCTGTTAGTCGAATCTGTTTATATTTATCAAAATTTAGTTTTAGTGACTGTTTTGGTTCGTTTTTACCCTTATTGAATATAGACGATACTAATCGTACGATCAATAATTTTTGGCTTATAATTCGCCAACCCTAATTCAGCAGAAACATCGCGGTACTAAAATTGATTGCTAGTTATAGTTGAACTCATCAATTGTAAGATCTTTAAAGATTGGCTGTGGTATTAGCTTTGTCATTTGGAGCAACTGTGACTATAAAACTTGTTATCGCTGGGTTGACGTTGCTCAGAATTTTCCAAAGTTCATTTTTCCAAGTCGTCACGTGTTTATGGCAAGACTACAAATTATTATTTTTTCTAGTGCTGGCAGCAAACTCGGCATTTCACCGTTAATGTTGGCGTCGATGAACGGCTACACTCATGCTGTACAGCTATTGCTCGAAAAGGGATCTGACATCAATGCTCAGGTATGTTATATTTATAATTTATATAGCTACTAACTCTATATCGGGCGGGCCATGGGCTAGCTTTGCCCTTGTTCTTCGGCCAGTGTGGGTTTACGAACCTTATGCCGAGCCGTAGCTAATGTTATGTTTACAGTGCACCCCATATGTCTGATGTAATCCAACCCCTTAATGACCAACATAAAAAAGATAAAGTCTCGAAGGCCTCTCATGCTATGACCCAATGATAGGCAAATGCTTCAAAGGTTAACTAAAATTAAATTGATGGTGCACCTGATGGATAACTAATCAAACAAGTTTCAATTTGTTCATCGCTCACTGTGCCATAATCGAGACGCATTTTTTGAGCAAGACGCGTTGTTGAGTATAGGTCATCTTTCCATCGGTATTTACTGCTAGACGTGTTCCGTTTACTATTTTGCCTAGTGATATTTTTCCAGGATTTTTCATAAACCTAGACGTTGGAAGTCTGTTATAACTGGTGAAGCTTTCGTGTACCGTGACACTGATATCGGCTGTCTCACCGAGATATTCAAATTATAATAATTACTGTTAGACGTTTAATATAATTTATTAGTTATAATCCTAAATTCTCACTAACGGCAATACAACTACAATTTTCTTATAATTTATTATCTAAGTTGAAAAATTTCATTGTGACTGCTCCTGTTTCATAGGGACAGCATTATTTACGACAGGGTCATGGCATATAAAATGCTGTCTCCCTACTGTTTTGAACTAGATTAAATTTTTTTGAACCAATTTCAAATCGAACCGTTCGGCACCACAATGGCGTTGGAAATTTTAACGGCTTAATACTGCTCACACCGGCCATCCCAGGTCAGATTCCGCAAGGTGCGTTGCGGCTCAACCACACATAAATTCTAACTCGCCTTAGCTGGGTTACAGGCAATTCGTGCGCTGTTCATATGTTAATAATTTGCTGGTTCCACTCTGTGGCACTGAATGTGTGCAAATTTTTCTAGTATTCCATAGAGATATGCCATATTGGATTCATAAAGCAGGAGTAAAATAAGGAGTGGGCGCAAGTATGATGTCAGTCGCCTATTGGATTAATAGAATATTCCCACAATCCTTAATAGTACCATCATTGTCAAAAATGAGTACACACAGCAACAAAACATTTCAAATAGCTACGTCAACCACACCTGCATTAAATCGAACTTCGTCCTCCCCTCACTCGAGAGTTTCCCCTGACAATGAACAAGAGGCCTCCATTTTGCTGCCGGTTACGATGCTAGCAAAAATGGCTAAGCCCCTGCCGAAGTTGCTCTGTGTTGGGTTGACCCCCAACTATTCTCTGTCTTTCCTGTGCACAGCCCTCCTAAAAGTGGGTGGGGGCATGTTCATTTTGGAAAAAATTTTAAAGTGGTGGGAATAAATTTTGCTTAAAAAATAGTACATATTCCCATATTTTCATGTAGTTTTACAGACGTGAATGTATTTTCAAGCTATAAACCGATGTATAACCATAGCAATAGTGGTATTTAATGTTTAAAAACAATTTGCAAATAAAAAACATAAATTCTCTGACATAAAATTTTTACATTTAGTTCAACATGATGGGTTTCGGCTGAGTTGAGGGGAAGACAATGGGTGAATCTTATGAACATAAGGAGATTTGTAATAATGGGGTCCCACACTCCCCGTGGACAGGCCAGCTGTGTTACCCGGATATTCTGAA